>VDFB02041312.1:55351-79690 GCA_007258455.2 Sequoia sempervirens
GGCTTTACTGGTACAAAGCCATCCTTATCCAATTCACCCTCCATCATGGGAGACTTCCCTTTGTCCTCCTTAATCACTTTTGGTGTTGAATACGAAGGGGAATCATTAGAAAGAGGAGCTTTATTAACCCTAAGAAATTGCCTTTGAAGATGTCCATACTCATGATAGATATAACAATGAAAAGGAAGAGATTCATAATCAAGCGGTTGAACCCAAGACAAAGACCCAAGACAAATTTCTAGAGAATTTGACAAGGGATTATTCAAATCTATCTACACACAAATATGAGCAAAAGAAATACCTTTTTATTAAGGGTTTTTTGAGCAACTGCAACATGCTTACCATGAAGAGCAGCAATCTGTTGTAAAATACCTTCTCTCCAAAACTCTAGGGGAAGTTGTGGTAGTTAGACCCAGATAGGAACCCTTGACAACAATTCTTCAGCCGCATTAAAACCCATATGCCAAGGTTTAATAAACAAGCCAACATGATTATAAAAGTAGGGTCCTCCCTCAAAAACTCGATTCCTATCAGCCATATTGGAAAAAACCATGAAAAAATAACTATTTGCAGCCACCATAAGCTCCATGTCTCCCTCAACCTGCCAGGTACACCTGATCCAAGCTTCCAAAGCTGATAGAGGAATATGAATCCCAAAAAATTTGTAGATTAGAGCATATCTGCTCCAATAAGAAACATCATCAACAATCAAATCAAGAGAAATGACCAAAACTGGACGAGCTTGGCTTCTGGGCAAACATACATTCATTTTCTTCAATTTAGCACCCTCCCCCACATAAAATGACTCTTACTACTGACCTTTCATACCTGAAGATGAGCCATTGAGAGGCACACCACCTCCAGCCACCACCAAACTGTTAGAAACTTGTTGTTCTTCCACAATCCCATCAACCCACACACCAACCAAAGGAAAATCAGGAAACAAAAGACCCCCTTGTATTTAGCAAAAGACCCCCCACACCCAACGCCAAAACCCACCATTGAACAACTTTGATAAGTCACATGCATGAAGATATATGACCATGAAGCTACAGCCTCACAAGTCGTGGGCTACCAAGCCCACACTGCACCCATCGTTGCTCTACATTGTTCCAAAATCCCGCCAAATTTGAAGCCTTATTGGTTTTGTATTTTTATTTACTTTTTCCATCTTTCAATTGTACAACTTTACTGCAAAATAAAAAATAAAATAAAATCCTACAAAAATGAAATTAGTTAAAAAATTATTAAAAATAAGATAAAAGAAAAAATTGGGGGGGGGGGGGGGTTTGTAGACCCTTGTACCTACATTGTAGGCATGTTAGTTGAGCACTAATAGTGCTAAAGGGGTATTATCATGGTAGGCTATATCGATGATTTTTGGCCACTGCTACTAGCACTCGGTCGACATGCCTTTGGCCCCCAATCCCAAGTGCTAGTCAGCTAGCACCTATGCCTTTCCCTCACAAACTTTTTTAAAAATTTAAAAATAAAACAAATCAAAAATGTTTTTAAGTTTTTCACCCTTGAGCAGCTCATGTACCACCTTTGAGCACCATTACCACCCAACACCGCCCATCTTCCACCACTAACATCAACATTTTTATGAAATATATAACCTAATTTTGCCCTCTAAAGCCTAAAGGAGCAGTTTTCTTCAAGGGGCATACCTTTCATCCACTATGTTAGATTTTTCAATTCCAATAGTCGCTAAAAAAATATTTTCAAGTGCTATATATTGGTACAGGTTTGGTTTTTTTATTTTTTGATTTTCATCATTTTTTAGGACCATGAAGTCAAATATTTCTCTAGAACATGATTTTGATCATAATTTTGACATACATAATCATATTTTTTTATTTCAAATAGGCATTGGAGAGATTTTGCAAGTATACTACATAATAGATCATTTAGATTTTTAGTTTGGCATATAGAGAGAGTTTGGTACATGTTTGATCACATGTGAAGGCTTGATATTTGAGGTGTGTTTCTATGAGCATCTAGACAAGTCAAGAGGAAAAATATTGATGGAGTGCATGTTGTTGAGAGAAACATCATGATATAGCATATTTTAGATTTGGTGCTTCCAATACAAGTTTTAGGTGTTTTCAGATTTTGGAATTTGATGGTGATAGGTACACAACTTGTATTTTGGTTTAAGGACATGTATTGGCATGCATGGAGACTGAGATTCTTGTTTTGGTGAAAGTTGAGTACAAGTACAGATGGTGATGATTATGGTGTCATGGATATGTAGGTACATTTGAGCATTGGCACAACATGGTCAATTGGTGGTGGTGTAGTTTATTGTTAGGAGATTGTTCTTATCTCAAGGATTTTTTGGTTCCCTTAATATGGTTTCTCATTTGTGGAATTGTTTAGAAAATCAAATATATGGTTGATTTGGTGTTTGAGTCTTGAGGTCTACATGATTATCTTTTTTGATATCTCATTTTAAACATGTTACTAATGCGACAACAAGTTTGGATGTTTTAGCATTTGGGATCTACTAGTTATGCACTTCTATGGGTTGATCATCCATTTGATTGTAGTGAGATGACTTGATGTGGATTGTCTATATCCATGAGATTGATTTGATGTTGATGTATTTTTTTTATTTTTTCTTGCTTGTGGTCATTTGTGTATTGGTATATTTGCATTGGGATGAGTGGATGGATGAGTAAAGTACCTTGATAGTAGGTTATTAGGACTTGTAGCATGTTTATCATGATGTCATGGACAACTTGGATACATTATTTTGTGTGAGATTTTGACGATGATGGTTTGGTGGTGTGGGATTGATTCTTGATGTTTTGATGGTGATAGTATTTTCTTGGCTTGGAGATCGTGGTTCTACTTTTTCTTCGAAGAAAGTAGGATAGCAGTTGAGTGTGTGTGGAATGTGGGTGATCTTCATTTAGCAGATGGTTGTCATGATGTCATATGTAGTTTGGTATCATGATTTAGTGGGAGTTTTTAATAGTTATGTGGATTCATTAATTAGTGATGAATGATCTTCTTTAGTGTATGTTTATGTATTCAAGGATATCTTGGATCTTGTTGTTGCAATAAGAGTTCTTTAACATTTACAAGTTCATTGTTAGGATATGGTTATCTTCATGTGGTTAGAGATGTTGATCCTTGGTTTATATTATGTTTGGCATTGTGTCTTAGTTTACTCTTGATGCTAGCTTAGAGCTTTAACATGATATAAGTTCTCTTGAGACTAGGATGTTTGCATTTGTGCATGAAATCTCCTAGGAGGAGATGTTAAACCATGACATTATGATTGGGTTCTTGATTTTGTGGTTGGATATTTTATATTGGTGTTGTTGGTTCTCTTGGTATTTGAGTACATAAGCCATTTTATTGAGAGCTTCATGATGGTGTTATGTTGTATTTGGAGCTTAGCATGGATGTATCAATTTCAAGTGTTTCTAGATACTCAGAGACATGGGTGAAGCTATAGTTCTCTTAGGATTAAAAACATTTGTTGAAATGGTTACTCTTTAGAGATTTTAGTAAGAAGGCATAGGAGCCTTCACCTAGATATGGACATGATGGACCTATAGAGGAGATTGTTATTGGAGTGATTTATGATGAATTGGATATCTTGGAGGAGAATTACTTATAATATCTTTCCTCAAACTCACCCTCTACTATCTTAGTCAACTCTTAGAATTTGTCTAGGAATGGCTCCTAATTTTTTAGAGCCATGTTCTGCCATGTTTGGACATATATGATCTAGTTCTTTAAGGATTTTATTACCATGTTGTCTATCTCTACTAGTGAATAATTAAGGTGGTCCATAGAATCATGTAAGATATCCATACAATCATTCAAGCCATGCATCTATAGATTCCATCTTTGGTGAGGCTACTTTCAAAGCCATGATATAGGATTATTGGAGTGTAAGATTCAACAACCATATAAACATCAAATTATTTAAATTTATAAAAAGTAATTACATTTACATCAATACAAGAGAAATATATCCATTCAAGCCATGTCATCATATGACAAATTATCCATACACGAATCATAAGTACATTAGATAATGTGATACAATAGTTAACTTAGGCAGTCCATCACCAACAAGTCATAATAATATAATGAAAGTACAAGTAATATACATAAACACTAGAATCTTCCATTGTCCAATCTAATAATCATCCTATAACTCAAGGATAAGAAAATGATCTAGGGACTTTTTTTGCCCAACCATGAAGCTTATGCTTCTTTAGAGAGTTCTTCCTGACATGAAGAACCACCAACCCTGCATGAGATTCTTAACAAAAAGAGATTGACGAACAATGTGAAATCTGGTGCATGCCTATTATATCTATATGCATTTCTATCATACTAGGACATGCTATGATCAATACTAGGATATGGTAGAGAGAAAATATATAATAAATCCATCTAACTCAATGGTCTAAATAGCTTGGCCAAGAATAAAATTGTATACAACAAATAAAAGTAGATCTAGAAAAAGTAGTATCTATGCTCTCTAATTACCCATATTCGACATCCATCCTAGAAGGTAACTTTCCACAAATACAAAGAATACAATCTTTCCCTAATCTAACATTAAATCATAACATGCATAGTTTTCACAATAAGAAAATAAGCATCCTTATCTTTTCATACAAGTATCTACATTAGACACATAATTTGTCATGCATTTAACCTTTAATGATACTTTCATTTATTACATGCAGTACACGGTTAAATTGTTTATAAATGGATTAAAAATGAAGGTTTACTTTAGTTTCACTTTCCATTAAGTCATGTTCATGGAAGTGGTAGCATGAAAGGCTTGGGTCACTAAATTACAAAGGTAAACAAAAATTCACAACAACTACAAGGTTAACCATAATTTGTTGATCAACACATATCAAAAGGAGCATTTCTTGCACAAATATAGACACTTTTATTGACTAGACACCTCCATGTGATCCCACAACCTATGACAATTTAGAAGCTCTACAATAGGGTTCTATATCCATCAAAGCATAATAAGTGGATTTTTGGAAGATGTTAAAACTTTAATGCTCTGTTTGACATGAGGAAAAATTGTGAAGATACACACTAGGCGTATGATCTGTTTGGTAATATTTCTCTAAGAAATATCATCCCATGCACTACCACTCTTGGAAGATATGCATAATGGATCTATTGGAAAGGATTTAAAAAATAGAGTAAATGTAAAAGATAAATGGGCATGAGGTGCAAGAAAGTAGAGCATCTATTCGCTACACCATAAACATCACAATAAAAGTCTTCAAATTTATTAATAAACAAATAAAAAACTCATTGTTTCCTCCCAAACTCACGACCTTTGTAGCAGAATTCAAACTAATGAATAATAGCTCAAAAATAATAAAACTCTCCAGCTTCTTCATGTGGTTCAATGGGTTCATCTCATAAAATTTCAGTTAAATTGTAGTTCAAAATTTAAAACTAGACCTTTTTAAAATCACAATTACATGATTTTAAATAAATCTATTTATTTAACTTCTTTAAATTAATTTTCTATTTAATTTAAAACTTGTTTGTCAATTACATATTTAATTTATTTATTATTTTTTTATTGATCATGCAAGGTAAAATTTTAATTTATCAAACTATTTAAATTAACTAATAGGATAATAATAATATTTTATTATATTAACATCATCATACAATGAATGATTTACAAATAAGGTAAATATAATGCACAATGTTAGAATAAACATATTTACTTGTCTTTTTAATTACTAAATTATATTTTAGCTTTACTTCCACATTCTAATGCATATTGACTATTTTTCTTTATTTTCAAACAAATATAAAGTAGATACTCACAAAATATACTTGGCCAGCTATATGCAATAAATGAAACATATGAATCTACATGGTGTGCACAAGATTTCCATCACATTCACCTATGTCAATTGGCTAAACACCCCTACCTCGACCATGTTCTTGTCTTTGACAAGAACTTGCACTCATTCACACTTAAATTTTCATTAATAATGTTAGCCCATAAACCATAATCCATAATCAAAGCGAAACATGTGCATTACATCATCATATATTCTAACATATGCATCAAATTCAAAATACATCTAGCTAACATCTATAAACATTACTCATAGATTAACACATGTCAAAGATCCAAGTTCTAGTTTAGTTTTCCAAATAATATAATGTCAAAACTATGTAAGAAGAAAATTGGTATGTGACATTCTTCCCCACTAGGAAGAGACGTTTTTTCAATGTATTATTAAAAAAAACTAGAGATTGGAGTAATAAAGTGCCATTTTATACTAAATAAGTATCCTAGTATACTAAATCAAGTATTGCAGTATGCAGAATAAAATAACAAAGTATCAAGGTATCTCATCTAAACAACCATGTGTCTAAAACTATGCAATCAAATGAGGGAAGTAACGATCTATCTCCTTCACATCCTCCCATGTGGCACTATCCATGAAATACTTGTCCTATTGGACCTTATACTGAATAATGTTTAGATATTTCACAACTTAATGTTGCATCTATCTAGGATTTGAATGGGCTCCACTAGCACCACTCCTGGATCCTGCACATGTAATTAATGCCAATCAAGTATGTGAGCTACATCTAAATGGTATGCATTAAGCATAGAAACATGAAATACATTATGGATTTGAGCTAGGGCAGGTGGTAGAGCAATTCAATATGCAACTAGATTAATCACTTCCAACACATCAAATGGAACCATAAATCTTGTAGCTAACTTGGAAGATTTCCCAAATGAAATAGAACTCTTATGAGGTTTAACCCTCAAAAAGACCTTATCTCCCACTAAAAATTGCTTGAAATTCTTGTTCTTGTCAGCATAACTCTTTTGTCTACTTGTTGCTTCCTTCAATCTCCCCTTTATTAGCCTCATCTATTCTTCCATCTCCTTAAGCATCTCTAGACCATTTATAATCATGTCTTCCATTCTACCCCAACTAATGGGTGTACAACACTTTCACCCATAAAGAGATTCAAAAGGTGTCATACCCAAGGATGGATGGTAAGAGTTGTAGGAAAACTCGACCAATGGTAAGTACTCCTCCCACTTACACTATTGATCCATACAATACATTCAAAGTAGATCCTCCACTACCTGATTCACCCTCTCTCTATCCATCTATTTTGATATGCCGAACTGAAATTCAATTTGGTTCTCAAATCTACATTCAAGGTCATCCAAAATATGGATGTCATATGTGTATTCCTATTTGATATGGTGGTCTTAGGCACTCCGTAGAAATGGAAAATATCTTGGCCAAGGTCAAAGGTCCATCCTTAAGATTCCCTAGAATAAAATGTGCCACCTTGGTCAACTTATCAACAACTACTAAGATTACATCATGCCTATTCTTACTCATGGCCCCTATATGAAGTCCATGCTAATCACCTACAACTTGTACTTAGGTCATGGGGATATAAAATACTTGCTAGATGTACATGCTTAGCCTTGACTCCTTGGCATTTCAAGCATCTTGCTACAAATTCAATCACATATTTCCTAATTCTTGGCCAAAAATATAGGGACCTCAACTCTGCTATCATCATAGTCACTCTAGAGTGCCCTGAGTAAGGTGCATTCCAGATTTCCTCTAAGAACAACTTCCTCAAATCCCCAAAATTTGGAATGTATATCCTCCTTTGATATTTGATTCCATTTGGTAAACACATACCCATCAAATAGATGGTTTGAAGGATCCTTCTCTAAGGCTTTCTTCACTCTAGCATAATGTTCACCTCCTTCCAAGTTTTGGACCACTTATTGCCTCAAATTGGACCTTATCATTGTTATATCTCCTAGGTGCCTCCTTCTGCTAAGTGCATCTGCTACTCTATTCTCTTTTCCCTTGATGTATCCAATTCCAAAATCATACTCACTAAGGAAGTATAACCACCTTCTTTGTCTTGCATTAAGATTTGGTCAGGTGAAGACATATTTGAGTCCTAAGTGATCTATCTTTAGCTCAAAAGGATTTCCCAAAAGGTAGTTCCTCCACATTTGGAATGCATGTACTATGGCAGCTAACTCCAAGTCATGTGGTGCATAGTTTAATTCATATGGCTTCAATTTACTCAACTCATATGCTACCACTTGCCCATCCTACATCAATACTACTCGTACACCCTCTCCTAAAGCATTTGTGATCATGTGGATTACCCATTAGGATCAAGTATAGTTAGAATTGGTGTTGTTGTGAGCTTTTGCTCTAAAATTTGAAATGATTTCTCATACCTCTTAGTCCACTCAAACCTCTTTCCTTTCTTTTGGAGTGATGTGATTGGTGTTGCAATCCTTGAAAATCCTTCCACATACTTCCTATAATACCCAACAAGACCCATGAAGCTATCAAATTCTATCATATTTTGAGGTGTAGACCATTCTACAATTGCCTTGATCTTTTCTAGATCCATAGAAATTCCTTCTATTGATATAATGTGACCTAAATAGTGCACCTTATCTTAATAAAAGGTTCACTTGTATAGCTTTCCAAAAAGTTTCCACTCTCTCAAGTGTTGTAGTACTATCCTTAGATGCTTATCATGCTCTTCAATATACTTAGAGTAGATTGATATATCATCTATAAATATTAGCATATATAATCATTGAAACAATCTCTAAATATGTTGTTCATGAGGTTTATAAAAAATGTTAGAGTGTTGGTAAACTAGAATGGTACCACTATGAACTCGTATTGACCATAATGAGTTCTAAAGTTTGTCTTATAAATACCTTCTTCCTCTATCCTTAATTGGTGGTAACCGAATGTAAGGTATATCTTGTAGAACATCGTATCCCCTTTCATTTGATCAAAAATATCATCAATTTTTGGAAGAGGGTACCTATTTTTGATGGTGGCCTTATTCAACATCTTGTAGTCAATGCATAAACACAAGGTACCATCCTTCTTCACGAAAATGATTGAAACACCCCATGCAGACACACTAGGTCTAATTAATCCTTTGTTTAACAATTATTGTAGTTGAGCCTTCAACTCATACGGTTCAATAGTAGTTATTCTATAAGGAGCCTTAGATTTTGGCCCAGTTCAAGCTAGAAGGTCAATGGAGAAATCAAATTCTCTTTTTGGTGGTAACTTTGTTAGATCTTCTGGAAACACATCTTGGAATTCCTTAATGATAGGATAATAATCTTGATACTTCATATTATTAAGGTCACTAATATGCACAACATAGACAAAGCATCCCTTCCTTGAGGCCTTCTTAAGTTGCACGGCTAAGATTTTCCTAAAGCTCAAGTAGTCTTTGAAACCCATGAATCTCAATTGGATTCCCAAAGTCATCTAAGCAACCGAGAATTTTATCCTCATAATTAACTATAGATTTGTGCTTAGTTAACCAATTAATCCCCAAGATTGCATCATACAATCCTAAAGGTGCCATAAAGAGATTAACTTGGTCTATAAATTTGGAAGCTCTAACTCACTACAAAAGAGACAAGAGTCTACCCTCCTTTTTTCTCAATTTCCATATTGAACCATCCATGAATTTTTCATATGCCCTAGTCTAACTAGTAATTTTGAAACTATATTTGGATCTAAAAATATTTTATAGCTCTAGTATCTATTAAAATAGAAATAGATTGACCAAAGAGCTTACCTATCAATTGTATTAGAGAGCTTCAAATTTAACTTGCATATTTTCCACCACTACATGAATATGATGTTGTGGTGCCCATTGCTAATTTCTTTCTCTTTGTGCCTTGGACCACTATGTACAATTCATAGCATAGTTATCTCCCCCACAAGTATAGCATCCATCACATGGCCCTTGTCTCTGCTGAGGTTCCTCTTGTTGTTGTTGGCCCTCTTATTATTTCCATCATAACTACCTTAACCCTTTTCTTGGAATTTATTACCTCGCTTCAAATTCTAGATGTAGCGAGTGTTGATTCCTTGTTGGTCATTGAGATTCTAAAACTTCTTATTACAAAACCCAAGCTTAGAGTTCAAACTCTTACGGTAGTTAGCCAATTACTGTAACTTCTATTCCTATTTGGTGGCCTTCTCAAAGACCTCATCCATTATCAGGGGGCTATGAATGTTCGCCTTCAATTTGATCTGGGGCCTCAATCCTAAGATGAAATTTCAAACTCAAAAACGTTCATCCATATAGTACTACAATACATACTTGAGTAGATTAGTGAACTCCCAATATTGGGTCACTGTCAAACCATCTTGGATCAAATTATGAAACTTTGTCATCTTATCGAAGAAGAGTTGTGGAAGGCTCATTTTTCTAAAAAGTTGGAGGAAGTGTTCCCAATTGGTATCCCCTGAATGTAGTTTCTTTTATACCTTCTTGTTATCCCACCAAGTGGTTGTCTCTCTAGTGAGCTAGTATGCAACCCAAACTGCCTTAGTCTCATTAGATAAGTTTTAAAGTTCAAAATGCTTCTCTGTCTCTATAACCCATGCCTATGCTCCATCACCAATGGTCCTGCCATTGATATTAGTTGGTGTTATCCTTTTAAGATCCTTACCCAACTCCCCCTCAATCCTAGCCTGATTATTACCTCCTTGGTCCTCATTTCCTAGGTTCTCATTTCCCTGATTTTGTTCCTCATTTTGGTTTAGACCCCCTCACATTCCTTTGAGTTCTTGCTCCAAATTGTCCATCCTAGCCCCTCGTTGGGTCAAGAGGTTGAGGATTTGGTCCAATCTATAATTTTTCTAATTTCTTGACCTATTATGTGTTTGGTGTCCATTATGGTAAACAAGGAATGACTCGTGTCAAGGTATGCATCTTAGCGTAATGGAAAAAGGCCCTAGTGTTTAACCTAGAGATCTGATACCAAATGTAAGATTTAGAAACCATCTAAACATCAAATTATTCAAATTAACAAAAATAATTATATTTACATCAATACAAGCGAAATATATCCATTTAAGCCATGTCATCATGTATCAAATAGTCCATACATGAATCATAAGTACATGAGATAATGTGATACAATAATTGACTTAGGCAATCCATCACCAACAAGTCATAATAATATAATGAAATTACAAGTAATGTACATAAACATTGGAATATTCCATAGTCAAATCCAATAATCATCATGTAACTCAAGGAAAAGAACATGATCCAAGTGCTTTTTTTTCCCAACCATGAAGCTTACACTTCTTTAGAGAGTTCTTCCTGATATGAAGAACAACCAACCCTACATGAGATGCTTAGCAAAAATAGATTGATGAACAAGATGGAATCTGCTGCATGCCTAGTATATTTACATGCATTTCTATCATAATAGAATATGCTATTATTGATACCAAGATATGAAAGAGAGAAAATATATATAATAAATTCATCTATCTCATTAGTCTAAATAGCTTGACCAAGCATAAAGGTGTATACAATAAATAAAAGTAGATTTGGGAAAAGCAGTATCTACGCTCCTTGATTACCCATATTCGGTATCCATCTCAGAAGGTAACTATCCACATACACAAATAATAGAATATTTCCCTGATCTAACATTAAATCTCAACATGTATAGTTTTCACAATAATAAAATAAACATCCTTATCTTTTCATACAAGTATCTACATTGGCATCTTTCATTAATTTAATCTATATATATATATATGATAGTTGATACCATAATTTTCCATGCATTTGATCTTTAATGATACTTTCATTTCATACATATAGTACATGGTTAATTTTTTTAATAAATGGATTAAAAATGAAGGTTTATTTTAGTTTCACTTTCCATTAAGCCATGTCCATGAGTGCGGTAGCGTGAAAGGATAGGTTCATTAAATTAGAGAGGAAAGCATTAATTTAGAACAACTACAAGGTTAACCATGATTTTTAGATCAACACATATCAAAATGAGCATTTCTTGCACAAATATGGACACTTTTATTAACTAGACACCTCCTTGTGATCCCATGACCTATGATAATATAAAATCTCTACAATTGGGTTCTACATCCATCAAAGAATAATAAGTGGTTCGTTGGTAGATGTTACAACTTTAATGCTTTGTTTGACTTGTATATAAATTGTGAAGGTACAAAGTAGGAATATAATCTATTTGGTAATATTTCTCTAATAAATATCATCTCATACACTACCACACCTGGAAGATATGCATAATAGATATGTTGGAAAGGATTTAAAAAATCTAATCAATCTTCTCCCTACATGATGCATGACACCATTGCTGAAAAATTTTCACACTCTATTATGTAGCTCTCCATTGAACCACACTATTTGTGCCAAGCCAAATCTTTGAAATTAAATTCAAGTTCCTTCTTATCAAATCCCTCAATCAATTTTTTTTAGAATTCATCATATGAGGTGATGGACATGTGACCTTGAGTGATCAAACCATGGTACCAACACTCATGTGCATTAATATCCAAATGAAAGGTGAAATTTTTGATTTAATCTTCAATCATTTGTATAAGGGATATGTATGTGTCTTACTTTTATAATCACAGACAAGTTGAGCATCTTTAGATCTATCATAGGGAGAGAGTGACAATTTCCCCAAAGCTTGTTGTATATTTCTCTAAAAGGCTTACAACCTAGGCTCGGTTATGTAACCATTCTAAGAGTTCTTTGTGTTTATTTAATTCGTGAGTGATATTTCACTTTAGATATCCCCAAGAAGATATCTAAATTCTACATGATAATACCTAATATCATCAAGCATTGAGTTTCAGGCTTCAAACTCTAGATCCTCGACATCCTTATTCAAAAAGGTAGGCTAGGTTAGTCTTGTAGCTAAAAGAAAAATCATTTGTGTATCACAAATTATTACCCTCATAAGCACTTGCTTCACCTATTAGTTGTCTAGGAAAATTCATATTAGGGAAGGTGCAAGAAGTTGGGCCCACAAAATGTTCAAAAAGTGGAATTGTTTTTCCCAATTTTCAAAATTTGTCATGATTGAATTAAAAAATTTAAGCACTTACACAAAATCTTTATAAAGTCCAATAATATGAAATGTAGTATTTTGAGTCTAGTTTTCAAATATGTCATTTATTCTAATACTCAGATGATAAAAAATTAATTTTTAACAAGAATGTATAAAAAATACTTCTTAAAATCACCTTTTTAGGATCATACCATATGCGTGTACAACCACTAAAATTTATGTTGGAGAATACCAAGATCAAAGATCTGAAATTGATTAACTTTCCACAAGTGTTCAAATGTGAGAAAAATAGAATATCTATCAATATAATATGAAGAGTGTAGAACACAATGATGAAGCCTTGCATTTATATTCAAGGTAGATGAGGTAGGAAGGTAGGACTGAACAACTAATTAGCACTCCAAATTTGTAGCACTTGTGAGCTCACATGACAAGTGTGTAAGAACGAGTAAATTGTGCATGAAATAGGTGTCTTAAGTGATGAGGAAAAATGTCACAATGTTACGAAGTGAGAAAAAAATCCTAAAAGACCTAAGTAAACTTAAGTTACGAACGTCAATAGGTCAATTATAGAAAGGTGATATCCTAACTAGATGGATAAAGATACTATTTACACTAACATAGCCCCTTAAGTGTAACTTAGGGAGTAATGTATGTACTAATGATGAGTCCTAGCTACTAGGACATGTTAGGTACTCATGTACAATTTTGTCATAAAGTGGAAAAAAGGAGAAAAATCTAGTGGGAAATAAAATCCCCTATCCAAAAGAGAAATGATGCATATAAAATGAAATATATAAGTGACGAAGATAAGCAATAGATAGAGAACTCATGATGACACCCCAAGGACTACTTCTAGGACAATGTACAATGAGTATTATCCCCATAGGAGAGAAAAGATAAAAGTTCATGTGACCCCCTAGAAAATGTGAAGTAATAAACTCCATGTGAGGAAATGCTTCCTCCCAAAATTGACAGGAGAAGAGAAATGATAAAACATCCCCTCAAAATGATGTATGTAGTGTTGGTATATGCTCGACATTGGATGCTAAAGATGATCCATGATCACTAAACAATGTATTTGTTGGGAAAATGTGTCTCAACCTTGAAATTATATACGGTTTATTGTTGATAGGATGTATGTTGGTATGTGGCATTGATCATGTAAGGTAGAGCTTTCTGTCAACTATTCATACTTGAAAAATCGGCTCTCCATTTACAAGATATAGAAAAACAAAAAAAACACCCCCTCTTAGAACACTAATAAGACTTTACGAGTAAACCTAGCCAGTAGTAGTTAGTGTAAATTTGTATAGTTACAAAAAAATATTATAATTATAAAATGATGATAATAAGTGAGCAATTTTTTTAACAAATCTATTATTTCAAGGGGGTAGTTTACTTGGTCACACCAAATGTGAAGAGTTGACTAAGAAATGGTTCATATGGAGAGGATGTAGGTGTAGAGTAGTGCGGGGTGTGAATTAGGATCCTATTACTAGTGTGCTTCAAAGAAATTGTGACTCATTGAAGACTCATCATAGAAATTTTTCTTAAAAAAATAACTTTCACCTTCAACAAAAAAGAACATGTAGGCAACCTTCCTCTCTCACATATTTTATCTTAGAGAAGAACCTTGTTCATAGTTTATAATAGATTCTTGTAATAGAAATACTTGTTCCTTGGACAAGGGGATACAATGGAAAGTTTCTCCAACGAGTCATCTCTTCTTTTTTACATGGATTTTTTCTCCTGAGTTGTAGAGGGCTTGAGTGAGCAAGTTAATGCAGGTAAAAACCTACCAAGTAGCCACTCTAAATCAAAGGCTCTAGAGATGGATTGAGGCCTATTAAAGCATGAAATCAAGGTCATACAAAGGATTGATGAGTCTCTAGTGTTGTTGAGAGGCTGGATGTTGAATGTTGTGTGTAAAGGGTGTGATGTTTACTATAGGATCCTGCAAATAAAAACTACAATAGATGTGAGTGTTTCTAATGTACGGGGGCTAAATTGAAACTCTAGATCTCATATCAATGAAATTTGAGGTACCTATCCCAAAACATGAACCACGCCTCATGCCTCATCAAGTGAGCAAGGAAAAACAACTACCAAATTATCTTCATAATGGCAACATGATTGTAGTTGTTGAGAGCCACGAAGAGGGAGCTAGAGAATCCCTCATAGGATTTGATGTGAGATTGAGTAGGTCAAGAAAAAATAGATAAATTCATAATATCCCTATAAAAAACTAGAAACCAAAACCTTTGACTTATAAACTAGTCAATAATCCATAATTCCTTACCAAAAAATATAAGTTTCAACCAAGATAGTGTAATGAACAGAAGGTGATTGTGCCCTCTACTACAAAAAAAATATTTTTCTATACTATATGGATTTGTACGATACAATAAGTACAAGAAATTTAAAAAAATACAAAAAAAGTGAAGTTATCAAAAAATTTCGAATTGAAAGATATTTTTTCCATTTCTCGAGCCTTCCAAATGTAATGGCAATTCCCATTTGGCTCCACAATGCTCCTTTGTTAGGGATATGTTGAGGAGTCACCTTAATGTGATAGGAAACATGCTCTCATGGATCTAATACCATGTTAGAGAATTCCAAGATTAGAGAGCTCGAATTGATAACCTTCCACAAGTGAAAATATGAGCACAATAGGATATATATCAATATGATATAAAGAGTCCAAAATATAATGATGAAGCCTTTCATATATAGGAAAGGTAGATGGGGTAGAAAGGTAGGACTAAACAACTAACTAACCCTCCAAGTGTGCAACACTTGTGAGCTCACTTGACAAGTGTGTGAAAAAGTTTAAAGTGTACATGCAGTTTAGTTGTCTCAAGTGATGAGGAAACATGTCTCAATTCTATGAACTGAGACAAAAGCCTAAAAATCCTAAGTAAACTTAAGCTATGAGTGTGAATAAATCAATCATAACAAAGGTGACATCCTAATTATATGGATAAAGACACTATTTACACTAACAATTTGACCTAAATAAAATTAATTTTCTAGTTCCTTTTGGGGAAAGATGTGTATTATATTAAAGATTGATGAAGATATTTTTCATAAAAAAATTTCAAATACATTTTTTATTAATTTATTATTGGTCCTAAGTGTTGTTTGTATGACCACCATAATTTGAGCTAAAATAATAATTTTATTTTTTTTAAATTATTATGTAAATAGTTGTGTGTAAATTGATTTCATATATTTTTTAACTAGAAGCTTAAAAAATAGAAGTTATTAACAAAATATGAAAAAACTAACATATCAAGTTTGTGGACCAATTTCCTCATAAATTAATTAAAAAAAATCTAATCATTAAAAAAGTTACATATTTGAAAACTAGACATCATCATCTATAATGGGTTTTAATTTTATAAAAAAATTAAAAGTTGTGAGCCATAAATGCCAAAGTCAATTTTTCTCTTGATTTTTCATGAGATTATACTTGCAAGTCCAAGGCTAAGGGGTGGGTTTCTAAGCTTGAAACAAAATCAAATGGATGGGTTTAAAACTTTAAATTTTATAAAACATGAGCTCTAAAATGCATACCCATTCTAAATTATTATGTAATTAGAAATGGGTGACCCATTTTAAAAATTTAGGTTTGGGAGCTTGAGCCTAAAAGGATACCTTTTTTATGAAATAGGTACTTGTTTCTCTCGATATTTTTTGCAAGCCCAAAACTTCCCCTATATGTGAACCCAACATCTTTATTTTCCATCTTTTGAAGCAATGGTGTCATCATATCAACAATCAAATCAAACTTTCATTCTTAACACTCAAAGTTGTATGTATTCATCCTCATCTATCTTCTTGTCATACTATTATGCTTTACAATGAGTTCTATAGGAGTTTGAGTATATAAAATCCCTATATATCAGCTTGGTTTCCTTATCTCCCTCAAGTGAAATCTAATTTCTCTATCACTATATTTCATAAAATTAAAACATGGAAAGTTAAATTGTAAACACACAGGATGACAATATCACTAGCTCTAATATCACTATAATATCTTGATCCAAACAGTAATGCAAATTTGATTCTTAAAATTCAACAAATACTTATTATTTTAACGAAAACACTATCAAGCCTTAGTATTCAATCAAACCTTAGACAACTTAGATTGGAATAACTATTTATGCATCAATAATATCATTTGTTTGAAACAATAGATGAAAAAAAAACTCTCAATATTCTTACTATAATGAAAAGAAAACAACACGTGTAAATATCAATCTCTTTCTTATTACAATAATGGATGTATTGTATATTCAAACATAATTCATTTTCAGTAACTACAACAACAATCCATAGCAATAAAAATAAAAAACTGAATTAATACAATGGTGTTGGAGTTTGCATCTAAAGAATCTCAAATATAAACTCTATATGAGATTGCACTTTGAAATTACTAGCATTTTCATCCTAATATTCCCATGTACCAAAGCAAGTGCTCAAAACATATTTTAAAATAATTTATTTAAATGTAGATGATGATCTCAAATGAAAACAATCACTCTTTTATATTCTCCACAAAATGAGTAGTTCAACCACCAAGCACACTCACAACTTCAAGTTTGGACTGTGACCATGGGTGGGAATGATTCCACTATAAAAATTATGTTGCCAAAAATAAACCATTGGAAAAAATATGACACGATCTAGGAAGTTAGAAAGGAAACAAAAACATAGGAAAAATATCAAGAATCAAGGGATGACCATACCATTAGAGATACTACAAGTTGTGGCATTAGGGGTCAAGAAATAGAGATTCTAATAAGGGAAAGTTCAAATTTCTAATAAATACAACAATACGGTAGGGGAAAAATGGAAGGGATGACAATATGGATAAGTTTGAAACTCCAAAAGAAAGAATATAAAATCAGATTTGGAAGAAAAGGCATACTCAAGTAGGGAAAACACACAATGGATAGAAATAGGGAAGAAATGGGTATAGAAAAAATATGTAGAAACTTAGCTTGATTATAAATGGGACATAATAATTTTGACATCTAATTAATAATGGCCATAGAGTATACATTCACTTAGATCATGTCCACATTGTATTCCCAATCCATCCTAAGGAGCAACATAAGAGTGTATCTTAAAAAAATTGTTAGACCCCATACCCTACCCAACTTTGTAAATGATAATTTTTTTTATCATTGAGGTAAAGAACACATCTAGCACCACAATCCCCAAGTAAACCCTAGTATTCCCCATCATAAAAATCCAAGAAAAATTATTATCTAACTTTACAATTAAGAGCATCCTTGTAATGTGGAGTAAAGGCAATACTTTTAAAAATATACTACATTAAATGTGAGTTTATTGGTAAAATTCTAATTTATAGGAAAACAGAATATATAATTGACAAACTGGATTTATAATAGTAAATAGCATAAAGAAAATAACTTGGTACCAAAAGTTAGAGTTCATTGTTTAGAAGATAATCATGATGTGCAAATGTATGTGCAATGTATTGTAGTGATTTTTATGTTATATCATCTAAGTCTTTACTATCACCAAAAAATTTATAAAACACATTTTTTTCCTTAGATTTTTAACTCGCCTACACAAGAAAGACAATAAACCAATGTATACCAAATACAAAAATATCAAAAATGAAATTAATTTGTGTATTTTGAAATGAAAATATAAATAAAAAGGAAAAGGAAGAGAGAGAGAATGAAACCTTTGGGTGATTGTATTCTTCCAAATACATGTCATCAAAACAAGAAAAATGGTTGAAACTACTTGGAATCTTGCCAAGAATATTCAAGCATCTAGTTTGATCTTTCAACCTCCATGAGTAGTCATATAGCAAATAGATATTGGAAAACTATGTTTTCTTACCCTATGTGCATCTACGATTAAGAACAACAAATCAAAATCAATCTATGAATATAAAATCCTAGATCTACAAGAATTAATAAAATAAAGCATATAATATTTGATAAAGGATGGTGTTAGTCACTAAAATAATTACCAAATAGAAAAAGATAAATGATATGGAAATAAAGTCTTTGCTACTATCAAAACAAGAAAGGAAACTTATTTAACAACATTACTAGCAAGTGATTAAGAACTACTAATAAGTGATGAAAATATACATTAAGATCATGGAGATGCTAATGCAATGCAACAATTTTTTTCCTTGAGAAATCCTCAACAATGAGTATGCAACCAAGAGAGAAGAGAGAAAGAGATAAATTTCTTGTTATTGTTGGAGATGGAAAGCCAAATCAAAAGATAGGTTTCCAAAAGGATTTCTTGGAAGTTGAAGGGTTTACTTTAGATGTAAGATTTTTTTGGATAAGCAAGCATTACAATAGACAACAAGAAGTAGCTAAGCAAGAAACTGACATTTAAATTTTAAAAAGATTGTGGGATGCTAACGCATTTCATAAAGATTCACACTTCGTGCTCCTATCCTAGAGAAATCACTCAAAATCTTGCACATGATCTTAGTTTTGTGAGAAGAATCAAAATATAATAAATAAATTTGGAAATTTGGTGGAGGTAAATTTCGAGGCTAAGGCTAAAATGATCTCTAAAAAATTCTAAGAGAATAGGCACTAAAGCAAGACTAAAACATAACATGGAATTGTAAGGGTATGCAATTTTTTGTTACAATAACTTTAATATATGGTGCCTATTTTCAAGTGTTCAAAGGCATCTAATTGAGATAGTAGTTTAAAACAATATATTATAGGTTTTAAATGTTATTATTCATATCCAATAATATCCACCATACCACCATAAAAGGTAGTGCTCTAAATATTTTTGAAATTTCCTTTCCAAGAGCTAGGATACCCAAGAAAGCAATTAGATTTTCCTAGGAAAATTGGGTGTAGGAATAATCATTAAACATATATTCAATAGCTTCCAAATCCTATCAACATAAGTTACACTTAACAAGGCCCTATTAATCTTTCTTTGTAGAGAATCCCATGTTAAGATTCATGATTCAAAGAGAGCCACATAAAAGTGTGAGTTTTTAAATGATACTTGACCTTCCAAACAACTTTCCACCACCAAGCTTGATTACCTTGTTCAACAAAGAACATATGCATATCCAATTTTAGTAGTGAATATTCCCAACATAGGTTTTTAGACCAAATCAATTCATCCACACCGTAAAATATGATCCTTAAGTGATTTTTTAATCAAATGATCTACATAATGATTCCACAACTCATGGTTAAGACAAAAAAACCCAAATGATGTGCCCTCACCCATCCTTATTACCAAATAGTAGTATAAGAATGGTTAACAATTTGAGACAACATGAACAATACAATATTATGCTGCTAAGTAAGATACCATCTAATAGCCTGAAAAAGTTCCTACTCTCAATTGATGGGGGTAAGTGCACCAAGATGGTGCACAAAAGGGGGGTTAAAAATGACCACTTTTTTTTTTCTAAAATCAGCTAAACCTGAACTTGGAGGAGTAATTTGAGATTCATGCACTCCAAATTTGAAGATACCAAAAGAACATGAATTGTAGTACTCTGAATCTAGTTTCTAAACTACTAAATTTTTTTAAAAATAGATAAGATTAAGAGGATCAAATGCTTCACGCACACAAAAGTGTTCCTATTTTTTAGAAAAAAACATAACATAGTTTTTGGCATGCACTCCTCACTTTTTTCATTTGCATTTAGTATTTTTAAAAACCCATTGGTAGAAATATAGTTAAGAGTGAGTACTAAAAGTTGTATATTTTTTTGTAATTCTTTATTGAGTACCTTTTTTTATGATTTTTCAAAGTGGATGCATCCTGAAAATTGCATCACATAACTTGCACCAAAATAATAAAAAATGCAAAAAATTTTCAATTTCTAAAGAATGAAGTGTAAAAAATTATGTAAAAAATTATTATATATTTTTTTCAAATTTGGAAAAATATGTCAAAAGTTATTAAAAAAATTCAATACATATGTCTCTGATAACTATGGAAAAATTAGTGAAAGAAATTAAAAATAAACATGTTAATGTAGTTCAAATCTAACAAAATTTATATGGTTGCAAAGCTTAGAAGTAGTGAATATTCCCAACATAGGTTTTTAGACCAAATCAATTCATCCACACCGTAAAATATGATCCTTAAGTGATTTTTTAATCAAATGATCTACATAATGATTCCACAACTCATGGTTAAGACAAAAAAACCCAAATGATGTGCCCTCACCCATCCTTATTACCAAATAGTAGTATAAGAATGGTTAACAATTTGAGACAACATGAACAATACAATATTATGCTGCTAAGTAAGATACCATCTAATAGCCTGAAAAAGTTCCTACTCTCAATTGATGGGGGTAAGTGCACCAAGATGGTGCACAAAAGGGGGGTTAAAAATGACCACTTTTTTTTTTCTAAAATCAGCTAAACCTGAACTTGGAGGAGTAATTTGAGATTCATGCACTCCAAATTTGAAGATACCAAAAGAACATGAATTGTAGTACTCTGAATCTAGTTTCTAAACTACTAAATTTTTTTAAAAATAGATAAGATTAAGAGGATCAAATGCTTCACGCACACAAAAGTGTTCCTATTTTTTAGAAAAAAACATAACATAGTTTTTGGCATGCACTCCTCACTTTTTTCATTTGCATTTAGTATTTTTAAAAACCCATTGGTAGAAATATAGTTAAGAGTGAGTACTAAAAGTTGTATATTTTTTTGTAATTCTTTATTGAGTACCTTTTTTTATGATTTTTCAAAGTGGATGCATCCTGAAAATTGCATCACATAACTTGCACCAAAATAATAAAAAATGCAAAAAATTTTCAATTTCTAAAGAATGAAGTGTAAAAAATTATGTAAAAAATTATTATATATTTTTTTCAAATTTGGAAAAATATGTCAAAAGTTATTAAAAAAATTCAATACATATGTCTCTGATAACTATGGAAAAATTAGTGAAAGAAATTAAAAATAAACATGTTAATGTAGTTCAAATCTAACAAAATTTATATGGTTGCAAAGCTTAGAAGGTGTGTGAAATTATTGTGGCAATTTTACTAATATTTCATTTATAATGTGTAAACCTAATGACAAGAAAGTTAAAAAATGAGAATGAATGAGAAAATCATGTGAAAATGAGGCAAATGAACCATCCAAGCCTAAGTACAAGCCAAAACATGTATGCATTTTATGCAAGGAAAAAAGAGTATGTGTTTTTGTCAAGCCAAATGCACACATGTTTTGTTAAATACAAAACACGTGTGTGTTTTGTGTAGGTGTTTTATAAAATTAAAAGTAAAAAAATAAAGAAAATAAATAAATTGTTGGTTCATGAATCATGTAAAGAAAATGAAATTATTGAAGAGGGTATAAAACTAAAATCATTGAGTATCTTATTTCAAAGGAAAGTAGTGTAGACGGTATTACAATATATATATATATATATATATATATATATATTTAAAATTTAAAATTAGGAAAAAATGTATTTACATATGCAAAGGCAGATCAACCTAATCTCAATTTCACATTTAAGTACCACTATTGTTAGTTAAAATCTATTGTTACTTTCTCACTTTGATTTAATATATATTGCAAACATTAAATCATAAATCAAACAATATAGTAATTGGTTATTATAAGCATTATAATTGTGCGTTCAATGAGCTTTCATTTTTGCAATCTAGGAGTTATAAGGTTTAGGTTTTAGGGTATAGGAAGTTTGAAGGTTGAAGGTATAGGGCTTAGGGTAGAGTGTATAGGTTTTATGACCTAGGGATGAGTGTAGGGTTTAGAGTTGAGGGTAGTATATGATATATAGTGTATATAGTTGAGGGCATATCATTTAGGATTGAGTGTATAGGGTCGAGGGTTCATCAAGTAGGCTTAGGGCCTAGGGTTAAGGGATATAGTTTAGGTTTGAGGGTATATAATGTAGGGTTTAGGGTCAAGTACATATATGCTTGAGTGTTTATTATATAGGCCTTAGGGTCCAAGGTCAAGAGGGATAGGGTTTAGGGTCATGAGGGTATATGGTATAGGGTTGAGGATTGAGGGTTTAGCCAATAGGCTTTAAGGCCTAGGGTTGAGAGATAGGGTTAGAGTTGAGGGTATAGGGTATAGGTTTTAGGGTTAAGGGTATAGGGTATAGGGTTGAGTATATGGTTACGGGTTTATCCTATTGGTTGTAGTTCCTAGGGTTAAGGTTTAGGGAACTGACAATATAGGGTATAGGGTATAGACTAAATAGTTCCCTAGAACTACCTCTCTCTATCCAACCTATCTCTCTCTATGATTTAAGATTGAGGGATAGGGTTTAGGGTTGATTGCATAGGGTATATAGGTTTTAGAGTTGTGGGTATGGAACTTAGGGTTATGTGTATAGAGCATAGGGTTTTGGTAAGTTAAATCCATTGTAATCCCAAATAACTAGGAAACACATATATGTTTTGTTAAGTTAAAATAATGTACATGTTTTGTAAATCTAAATAGATCACCTAGAATCTAGATCAACTAGATCAAGGAGGTCAAGGAGGTCAACTAGATCAATGAGGTTGAGGAGATCAACTATATGATGATCAAGAATGACTTATGTTTTAATGATGATTATGATATGAATGTACTAATAATGATGTTTCTAAGTTGGTGTATGTGATTTATGACATATGTAGGTGAATGTTAATGTAGATATATATATTTGGTTTAAAATGAATCTAGATGTATCTAATGAAGAATGTATATGTATGTTGTTGATATGAAATGTCATAAACAGGTAAGATGATAAGATTCTTAGAATAAAAAATCTAAACACTTCAGATGAAAACATGAAATGATCATAATATGCTTAGAATAACAAATCTAAACACTTTAGATAAAATGTAATGTTGATAGATGCTACAAATAGTTCAAATATAAACACTTTAGATGAAAATGCAATGATGATAAGATGCTTAGAATAACAAAGCTAGACACATAAGATGAAAATTCAATGATGAGAAAATGCTTACTATAATAAATCTAAAGACTTAAGACAAAAATGCAATGATGAGATGAGTTGGATGGAGATGACGACCAGGAGACTATCTTAATACAATGAGTGTAGGGAGATATGGAAGAAATAGAGAATGAATGTGCACATATAATCCTTGATTAGGAAAGAGAAAAATGATGGTGACCAAAAAGAAGATATGGGATGGGATTAGGTGTATTTGGCTTTAGTTCCTAAGGTTGAGGGATAAGGTTTAGGAAACTGATAGTATAGGGTATATGGTTTCTAGAGTTAAATGGGTATATCTAGTTTAGGGTTATGTCTCACATCTCCCCCTCTCTACTCTCCTTCCCTCCTTCCCATCTATTGTTCTCTATCTCACTTATCTCTCT
>VDFB02041313.1:0-47424 GCA_007258455.2 Sequoia sempervirens
TGGTTACCAAGGAAGAGGTAATGATCAAAGAAACCAAGGAGAATCTAAGCTCACTGAACATGGAGGTGAAACATCTTCAAGAGGAGGATTTAACAGAGGAAGAGGACCTCAAGGAGGTTCAAAAAGAGGAAGAGGAGCAGGTAGGAGTAATTCTTACTTTGCAAACATGAAGTGTTATCATTGTAACCAACTAGGTCACCCTGCTTATAGGTGCCCGGAGAAAGCATCTTCTTCTAGCAATGAAAAGAGAGTGGCCTATGCACAAGAGGACTCCATGAGTCCTAAAGCATCTGAAATCAGTCATATAGAGTCTGAGGTAGGAGAGAATCTGATGTTTAACAGAGTTTTGATAAGGCAGCCAGTCAAAGAGGAACCTAAGCAAAGAAGAGCTCTTTTCAGAGTAAGGTGCAAGATACTTGGAAAAGTGTGCAAAGTGATAGTAGACTCAGGTTCAACAGATAACATAATCTCAGAGGAGGCAGTAACAAAGCTAAAATTGGAGAAAGTACCCCACAATAACCCCTACAAGGTCACATGGCTGAATAAGGGGCAGAGTGTTTTGGTGAATGAACAAGTAACAGTGGAATTTTCAATTGGAGGCTATAAAGACAAGCTGGTTTGTGATGTATTACCCATGGATGCATGCCATCTGCTACTGGGCAGACCATGGCAATATGACAGAAGTGTTGTTTATGATGGGAAGGAGAATACCATTTCATTTAAAAAGGATGGAAGAACCTTCAAGCTGCAGTCATTGACAGAGGAAGATGAAGGGCAGTGCAAGGTACCAAACATCATGTTGAGCAGTGGTAAAGAGTTTATCAGCAATCTACATCAAGGGAATGAAGGATATGTGATCATGATGCAGTCCAAAGAGGAAGAAAAGGCTGAAAGGACAGTCTTACCAGAAGCAGTCCAAAGGTTACTTGATAAGTACAAGAGCATAGTGAGTGATGGTACACCTGCAACTCTACCACCAAAGAGAGCAATAAGTCATCAAATTGACTTCATACCTGGAGCCTCATTGCCTAACAAAGCAGCATACAAACTTACTCCTGAGCAGAACCAAGAGGTGGCTAGGCAAGTGGAAGAATTGTTGAATCAAGGTCTGATTCAAAAGAGCATCAGCCCATGTGCTGTCCCGGTGGTATTAGCAACAAAGAAAGGAGGTAAGTGGAGACTTTGTACTGATTCTAGAGCAATTAATAGGATCACCATTAGGTATAGATTCCCAATACCTAGAATTGAAGATTTAATGGATTGCCTTGGAGGAGCACAGTATTTCACTAAGTTGGACCTCAAGAGTGGCTACCATCAGATTAGAATTAAGGAAGGTGATGAGTGGAAGATAGCTTTTAAAACAAATGATGGCTTATATGAGTGGAAAGTGATGCCATTTGGCCTCTCAAATGCCCCTAGCACGTTTATGAGACTAATGAATGAAGTGCTTAAGGATTTCACAGGAATCTTTGTAGTAGTCTATCTTGATGACATACTGATTTTCAGTAAAACAGTAGAACATTTGAAGCATGTGGAAATGGTTCTTAAAAGGTTGCAAGAAGAGAAATTGGCAATCAACCTTGAGAAGTGTGAGTTCTTCAAACAAGAACTTGTGTATCTAGGCTTTGTAGTATCCCAAGGAACGTTGAAGATGGATCCAAGCAAGGTGGAAGCTATCCTAAACTGGCCTACACCAACCACAGCAACAGAGGTAAGGAGTTTTCATGGTTTGGCTCAGTTTTATAGAAAGTTAATAAGGAATTTTAGTGGTATATGTGCACCAGTCCTAGATACTATTAAAGGTGGTCTAAAAACAAAGTTTAAATGGACTCAAGAGGCTGATAAAGGGTTTGAAAAACTGAAACAAGAAGTGGCAACTCAACCAATTTTGTTATTGCCTAGTTTTGACAAGTTATTCACAGTTGAGTGTGATGCAAGTGGAGTAGCAGTAGGAGGAGTACTTAGTCAAGAAGGTAGGCCTGTAGCCTTCTTTAGTGAAAAGCTCAATGAAGCCAAGCAAAAGTACTCTACCTATGATCTAGAATTATATGCTTTAGTGCAGTCCCTTAGGAAGTGGAGGCATTATTTGTTACCCAAAGAGTTTGTGGTCTTCACTGATAACCAGGCACTCAGTTACATTAATACCCAAGAGAAGCTGAGTAATAGACATTTGAAGTGGATGGAATACATCCAAGCTTTCACTTTTACCATCAAGCATAAGAAGGGACAAATGAATAAGGTGGCAGATGCATTAAGTAGAAGGTTGCTGACAGTGCAGGAAATACAGCTGAAGAGCATTGGATTAGAGAGTTTCAAAGACCTCTATGGTGAAGATGAAGACTTCTCAGAAGCTTACAAGGTATGCTCTGATTTTGAGAATCATTTTCATAGTCAATATGTTGAGTATACATTGCAAAATGGACTGTTATTTAAGGGTAATCAGTTATGTGTTCCAAGAGGATCAATGAGGGAAAATCTGATTCAAGAAAAGCATAATGGCAGTCTTAGTGGGCATTTTGGTATTAATAAAACTCTAGAGCTAGTTCAAAGGTTCTATTATTGGCCTAAGTTAGTAAGAGATGTCAGAAAATATGTGGAACAATGTGTTGTATGCATGAAAGCTAAGGGAGGAGCTAGCAATGCTGGTTTATATCAACCCCTGCCCATTCCTAACAGACCATGGGAGTGTGTGAGCATGGATTTTGTGGTAGGTCTTCCTAAGACCAAGACTGGTTTTGACAGTGTGTATGTAGTAGTGGACAGATATAGCAAGATGAGTCACTTCATTCCTTGCAAAACTACTCATGATGCAAGCTACATAGCTCATCTTTTCTTCAAGGAGGTTGTAAGGATCCATGGCTTGCCTCTAAGCATTGTTTCTGATAGAGATGTGAAGTTCATGAGTCATTTTTGGAAGACTCTATGGAGCAGATTGGGTACAAATCTATCATTTGGATCAGCTTACCATCCTCAGACCGATGGTCAAACAGAGGTGGTTAACAGAGTGCTAGGTAATCTTCTGAGGTGCTTGACTAAAGAATATGGACAGACATGGGATATGGTGATTTCCCAAGCTGAAAATGCCTATAATGACAGTGTCAATAGAACTACAGGGAGAAGTCCTTTTGAGGTTGTGTATGGGATGCACCCAAGAGGCATTTGTGAACTTAGAGATTTAGGATCCATGGAAAACAAGAGTGGACATGCAGAAGACTTCACTCAGACCATGAAGGAGATTCATGAGCAGGTTAAGAAAACAGTTACAGCAGCAACTCAAAAGTTGAAGGAGAATGTTGATTTGTTAAGGAAGGATGTACAATTTGCAGTTGGGGACTATGTTATGGTCCACCTCAATAAATCCAGATTGCAGAAGGGCATGGCAACCAAGTTACAGATGAAAAGAGTGGGTCCATGCAAGGTATTGGCCAAATATGGCAAGAATGCATATAAGGTGGAATTACCATCAGATTTGGGCATCTCTCCAGTTTTCAATGTTGCTGATTTGATCAAATATAAAGGGACAGTCAAGGATCTGGTTCAGGACAGTCAGGAGGTCTTCAAGGACATCAGCAACATGTCCATACCAACTCCAGACAAGCTGCAAGCAGAGAAGATCTTGGAGTTAAGAGTGAAGAAGACTACAAGGCACAAGGTGTACATGGAGCATCTTGTCAAATGGAAGGATAAGCATGAATCTGAAGCTACCTGGGTAGAAGAAGCAGATTTTAAGAAGAAAGGCATTGATATGTCTCTAATCTCTCCTAAAGTTCCTTAGTTGTTTGAGCTGAGAGGGGGAGAATGGTGCAGGAGCACTTGGCAAAGTTCAGCTTAATTGAAGTTTTTGTAGGAAGTCTAAATTTTATTATGCTTTCATAAGGTCATGTTGACCATTGTTTTAGGCGCTTTGGGTTGTCTTTGAACTTTGGAAAGGAGGTTAACAAGAGTTAAGTGGTTTTAACTCTTCATTTTGGCTAAGTTGTAAAAATTGCCTAAGTGTTTGTAAACACAGCGGGTTTTACAAAAATGCATTTTTAGGTCATCTAAGCTTCGACCCAAGAACCTAAATTGTTGTGGAGGCATATTTAAGGCATACCACGACCTTTTTGGTTGGTTAGAAGTTTTTGTACGGACTGTGTTTTCCAGAAGTTGAAGAAAATAACGTTCTTGGCTTATTTTTCTGTTTTTCTGTTCTTGTTGCGTGACAGCAGCTAAATGAATTGAAAGAGGCATTTTGTAGGTTTGTTTAGCATGTAGAGAGGCCTCTGGAAGTTTTGTTTTGGCACATTTGTTAGCTGTTCCATCACTTTCATCCATTATTGTAAATTCTGTGTTTTTTTTTCTTATTTCTGTTTTGACTGGAACTGTGTAAAAATGGAGTTTTAGGCTGCATTCCCTCCGTACCTGGAAGTATGGACTTGTTGGGAATGTGGCCAGGCTCCATCTTTGTACATATTTTAGTGGTAGGTGTTAGGTTTTCTTTGGTTGCAGGAGCTATGAGAAAAGCCTTGCCCTAGGCGAGCCAGTGAAGAGCCCGACTAGGAAAGGCTGCAAAGCAGCGTTGATAACTTGCAGGGGAGTGAAGCTTTTTGAGAAATTCTTTTTGGAGAATTTAGGGGTAGGTCTTGGCCACGTATGGTGATAAGGAGGAGAGCCCAGCAATCCGTTTAGGAGGAGAACTTTTCACCAGTCCTAAAACTGGTTCTGAGCAGTTTTGAAACCCTAGCTGCTTGACCAATTTGGTGTTTGGACAGCATACGGCCTGAACAAGACTAGAACCCTAGAAATATTGAAGCTGTAGACAGGGGAAGCACAAAACCTAAGTCAAGAACCTAAGTCCTTTGGTGGGTTTAGGAGGGAAAAGCAATTTACCCCTGTTTAGAGACCAAATAGTGGCTCAAGGGCCAAACCTATGGAATAGGCTTCATGCAAGCGTTGGTAAGATGGAGTCTAAGTGAAGTTTCAAGAACCCTAGGAGGTTGTTTTGGAGTTTTGGAAAACATTCCCTCACCCCTGCAAGATCCATTCATGTATTGAGGGAGGATTAGTCGTTTGGATGCATAAAAGGCTAAGGAAGAAAGGAGTCATAGCACCAAGTTTTGGCTTGGTAGTTGCAAACTTGACAAGATAGTGAAGTTGGCAGGAGAACCAGGGGAACTTGGACAAGGTAGAGTTCCTATAGGTTAGGGTGGAACAACAATTTCACCAAGGAGGTCTATGACAAGGCCTAGTGCAGGAATCTGTGATTGCTTCCTGCAGCACCTGAAAACAGTGTGATTGATTCCTGCAGCCTCCCTATCATATTGCCTAATGGGTTTATTGCCATGTCCATGAATGTCAAGTACATTTCTTGATCACATAGTGCTCGAAGCAATGAGATAGGATAGCTAAAAGAAACCATCAACCTTGTGGTCTCTCTTGAGATCCTATATAACTTGTGTCTGGAAATTAGATCTCAACATCTCTAGTTGGGGTACATTAAGAACACAGACTAGATATCCCCATCATCTTTGAACATATTGGAGAATCTTCTCCTCGGTAACAGATTAAAGTTTAAACACTTGAAAGTAAAATGCTTCTCAATCTCTAGTTCTCTAAAGGAATTCATTCCATATTCCTTTTGTATACTTTTCAAACTTACTAATGTCAAGAGAAGTTTGCTCATTAGTGCTAAACAAAGCATGATCATGGAGAGATGCATTCAGAGAATCAACATCACCAAAAGAGGCATCATTAGGAGAGTTTGAAGAAACATCATTGGAACAATAAGAAACACCATCTTTTAATGAAGTGGCTCCTCCAGCTATATAGACTTGCAATTTCTCAATTTTTTTCTATGCTTCAGTCCTTGAGATTGTAAAATACTCTCCCAGTAGTACTATAACACCAATTTGATGAATCTTGTAGCTAGCTGAAGGGGTGCTTGGGTGCAATTAGTATATAATTGAGCTGCAAATACATTAAGTTAAATTAAATTGTTTAACTTATTCTAATTAATTTTAGTTTATATATTGAAAACTTGTCATCAAACATTGCAACTTGTGATTATAATCTTATATTCATACATAGGTGAATTCAGTGCAAGTTAGGAAATCATCAAGCTTGAATAAGCTATTACCACTCTATTGTTGTTATTTGCATATATAGCTGATTGCTCATTGTTATGTTTTGCTATACAATTTTGCTCCCCTTTGTTGTACCCAAAACAATTTTTTTTTGCTTCATTAAGGCATTTTGATTAAAATGGTCTAAACCTTGTAAAATTGTCATCAAAAGTTAGTTTTAGGTCAAACAAAGTATGGGATTTTTTTGGGTTTACTGTCCGAAAGCAACTGGCAAAATTTGAAAAATTTGAAAATTAGGGTTTCCGGGCCTCTGCTTTTTAGGAAAAAACCCTAAAAATTAGATCTTTCCAGAATTGACTGAAAATAATTTTGGCTTATTTCACTTGACGATCGCATTGATGAAGTCAGAATCAAGTAAAGTCAATTTAGCTTTGGTGGGTTGTTTTCACTTTTTCAGGAGAAAAGCTAGGACCTTTGAGGTCAACAATGGCAGATGGCCAGATACCAGGTGTTGAAATCTAAGCCTAAAACGCATCCAACGAAGATTCTATGGCAAAATATGTTCAAAATAATGCTTCGCGACAGAGGGGATTTTCGTGGTGAAAATCATCAAAAATTCCTAGCTCTAGAAATAAAGGAGCACTTGCTAGCCAGGGGCGCCCTAGGTTTCAAAGGTTTAGATAAACTTCTCAGCGTTTGTCACTTCCAAGAGGTCTTCTCCGGAATTCTTCCAGCTTTGCGATGAGCCTACCAGCCAGTTTAGGAGATCTGTTTGATAGAGCTTCCAAATTTTTTGTGATTCTTGGGGATCCTATGGATTTAATCATCACTTAAACCCTCATTCCCATATTTGGATAGGGTTTGCCTCTGATAAAAACCCTTGGCCGTTCTAATTCCATGTTGACTTGCCTTGCCGGTCTCTCATTCTTTAAGTCATCACTTGAGCTATCGTGTGAGTCTGTCTACTGGCCCCTCTAGCTTAGAACACTAGTCACCTAGTCAACCATCAACTTTAATGTTTTCCTAAGTCCGGGTTTTAATATTTCCCAAATGACTTAAGCTTAAGTCATTCATCCGTAAGGGTCAAATCACTGTTGGCCTAACAATGGCCTCTTATTTAATGCTAACCTTGCCGTGTGTGTAGGTTTTGAGATTTGAGACCATAGGAAAGGATCCTGGCTGTACCCCGCCAATTTGCGGACATAAAGTGCCAACCAATTATGTAGTACAAGGACGGCGAGATGAAGATGCATGTCCTCATACGGACGTGGGGCCCATTCTCCACTGTCTAGCTTGAGGCCCGTAATTCTGAATCAACGACCAAGATTGAGTGTTGGGGACAATCTCCATTGTTCCCCGCTAGCTCACAAGGAAAAGGTGAACGCTCATTAAAGGCTGCAAGATCAGCGAGATCCCAACATGTGGATTAATCCACCAAGTTCGTGAGACAGATAAAGCTTGCCGATGGAGGAGCTGCCATCCGAGGTGGATCAACGCCATTGGCCAGAGACAAATGAACGAAGCATTGCTGGAATTCAAACCCAGTTAGCCTAAAGTGAGCCATTTGATTTGCCATCTCATCGGGAGATCAACGACTGGCATTCAAAATTGATAAACTAGCATGTGATAGCCATTTCATTCTACAACCAATTGACATTAATGATCTACTCTTTGCAAATGCGATCAAATTGATCTCTATGCGTGTGGAGACTTAATTGCTGGTAATCATGAAGTATGATATGCAGATTTCCATGCACTTGGGAAATAAACGGTGACAATACGCATGCCAACGAATTGCCTAGTTTGCGCGTGTGTTTTCATTGAGCATTGATGATTGCTATCATCACATTGTAGATTTTTCTAGTGGCTGGATGAATAAGTCTGGTATTTCATCTGTTCCAGTGCGGAGGTCTTCTCGACTCAATTCGCAGAAGTCCCATGGTGAGGACCTGAAGCAAGGACAAAGCGTTCATAAGGATATCGAGGCAAGGGATTTGTACCTGTCGCTACCAGATGTAGCCACTGATTGAAGGGTCAAGCTACGAGCTCAGAGGCAATGAGAGCAAAAGGAGAAGAATCTGTTGGGCCCTCCATTTGAATTCAATGGAAACTTCGATATGGTCGTGGCTCTTTTGGATGACAAAACTCGCCCATTGACATCACAGACAGCTCGTCTAAAACTAAGACGAAGACGGATTCCAACTATCGCAGTACCTCGCGACTTTGGGCCGAGCTCCATCCTCTGGAGTAGAGGTATTGTCTGTCCCGCCTTTAGCTGTCAGGACTCCTAGCGGTCGAGATGGTGTTGTGCTGAAACGAGGCAAGGACGAGGAAGGAGTTGAGGTTTCATCCCCAACCTTCGCTATGATGCGAAGTGGGCGCGTGTATCATGGATGGCGTGCTGGTGGTGAAGGTCTTCTGGTTGTTAAAAAGGTGGTGTTTGAAATGAAATTTTTGTGCTATTTGATAATTTTTGTGGTGGTTGCTTTCTCTTTGTGTGCGTGGCTGGTAATTTTTGAGGTGTTGGATGCTGATTGTGCGCTTTCGCGGCAATGTGAACGTTGGATGTGTCGCCTATCTGGTGGCTGAGGGAATTTTGGCGGCACTTTACTTTTCCCTCTTTGGTGGCTGCTGCAATTGTATTTTCCTTGTTTCAACGTGCTATTGTAGAATCAACATGTGGGGAATTTTGAAATGCAGTTGAAATTTGAAATGAAATGAAATTTTGTAATGTGATATGCATTTCAAGCCAAAATCTTGTTGGATCCCTTACACTATAAAAGGGAATTCATGGCTTGTTTGCAAGGGTTCTAGTCTTTTGAGTCTTTAGGTCTTATACGTGAAATGGGTAGAAATTAGAAGAATACCAGAAAATAGATTGGTCGAATTGTCTTGGTCTTTGAACTGTGCATATGAAAATCTTAAATAGTTTTTTAGAAATTATTGATATTGAAACATATTTCATTCATAATTCATATACTCTTCTTTGTACATCTCTTGCAAATTTTGAATATAATATCAAGTATATCCTCTTCAACTTCAAATGTTTCATTTGAATGCATGTCTTCATTTCTGCTTTGGTTCAAAGAATCAATTAAATGCTTGAATGAAGCCATGGATTTGTGAGAATTTATAGAGGATTTGGTAAGAAGTGATGTGTTATGTACAGTGAGTTTCCATAATGCAAAGCCTTATGGAGATAGCCTAGAATTATCAGATTTAAAATTTTTCTATATGACTAATTGTAAGATGCACGACTCCATCGCCCAATTGATGAAGACACTAGTCTATTTGTTATGCTATTTGTCATTTGAATGATAATGAGAGTATATCAAGCTGTGGACTCGGGGTTAGAATACAAATTTCTTAAAATTCATTTACTATGAGGCATGTACGTGAGATATTCTCCTTGTTCCTGGTGAATTGATGATTATTTGCTTAAAGACTAGCCAACCTTTGAGTGAATTACGTTATTTACCCTTGATAGGAACCGATCTATGATTTGCTATGTCATTCATTGAGATAGTCAAATGAAATGTTGAAAGGAACACCCTCCTAGGTCCCATAGAGCCTAAAGTGTAGAAGATTTCAGTCTTTGACTAAATCTTGTTAGTTGGCCATTCATTTTAAGGGTCTTGAGTATAGGAGTTGGCTACTCTTTAGAGATTCCTTAGGTGTACTGGAAAAAACACCAACATTGTCTAACGCTCAAATTTGGAGATCAAATGAAGAGCAGAGGAAAATGAAATTAGTCAAAATTTGACTAACATTGGTGGAGAAAAGTGCTCCTGCAGGCCAGGGGTGCCCAAACTTTTGAGGCACCTAATGTAACTTTTTCGGCAAATGACATCTAAGATGTTTGTCTCAGACTTGATTAAGCTTCGCAACGAGTCCATCAGCAGATTAATTGACGTTGCCAAATAGCCGGAATTAGGAGTCAAACAAAAGGATTTAGTCATAGTCAAATTGTGAGTTCAAAGAATAAAGGAGCACTTGGTGGCTAGGGGTGCCTAGGGTTTTGAGCCCTCAAATGCAGTTGCTAGGGTTTGCTCAAATGTTCATCCTGTTCGTAATTCTTCAAACTTTCCATTGCATATCTTAGCTTGATCAGGGGAATTGTCAGTAGTCAGCAACTGCAGATTGAACGAAGAACGAAGCACTGAGGGCAAAATTAGAAAGTTGTAAAAATGGCGGTTTGGCAATAAAGGAGCACCTGCCGGCTAGGGGCTCCCAAAATTTGACATGCTAGATGCAGGTTTTAGGGTTGGTGTCCTCTAGGAGATCATGTCTAGAATTGATCCAGCTCCACATTGAACCAGTCAGCCAGCTCGAGAGATTTGTCAAGTGCCGGGAGATGCGGGTTGAAGGGAGGTCAAAATCAAGGTTAAAATGTTGAAAATGCTTGAAAATTTGACTAAGTCTGATGAGAAAAAACGCCCTTGTTGAGTAGGGGCGCCTGGAGTTTTGATGGCTCAAAAGTCAAATTTAGGGTTTGCAACCTCAGTTCCTTGTTAGTTTTGACCCTACTCTTCAATGAGACTGTCAGCTAGTCTATTGGATCCCTCAATCACTCAGAACCAGTGATCAAACATAGGCTTCAGTAATGTTTGCAAAGGCTAAAAAATAGGAAATTTCAAAAAGTTTCTAAGTTTGGAGAAGTTGGCGCCCAAAGTCAACTTTGACTTGTTGAATATTTTTGAACTAAAGTGCATGCTTTGGTCGCCCTATAATGGAGGGATTTTTGAATTGAACTTGAAATAATAATAAAACTTTAGTTTCACCTCCACATTGAATTGCAAAATACTCCATTTTTCTTGCATGTGGTGTATTTCCTCTTTGCATGTTGAGTGGTGCCTATTTGAAGGATCAGTCTTCATTTTTATTAACTAAATGAGGTCCAATGAGAATGCTGCGTCCTAAATTTAGGGTTTTACTTGCATGTGATGCCTTAATTCATGAAAATTCTTTAAATAAACACTTGGGCATCCATTTTCTTCATCATAGGTTGAAGGCGAGCTCATATTTTCTCATGCAAACAAGATTTGGAGGCGCTACAGGAGGGATTTTTCAGTGTTCTTCGCAGTTTCAGGTCCAAATTGCTTAGAGAGATAATTTTCCAGACTTCATCTTTTCAGCACATGCTTGTTAGATTTCATCAAACTTCATTCAAGGCATAGGTGGCATTTTTGAGAGCCAAAATATAATTTCTATCTTCTCCCCCTCACATTTCTTCTATCCTTCTCTTAGGTTTTGTCTCGCATGTCCAAGTAAATGATAGTTTTTCACAGTTCTGGTCATCTGGGTTTGTTCAACACAGCGTTGGCAATAAAACACATGTTCTAGAATTTTTCAAGAAAATTGCCCCACTACTCTCTTTTTGAAGTTCTGCTTTTTTTTGAAGATTCTTTTGCATGCTGGTGAAAAAGTCAACATTTCAAAAAACGGAGGAACTAGGTTTGGTCAACACATGGGCGCCTACAAAACCCATATGCCAGATTTTTCCGGGAAAAATAGCCCTCGCAGCCCCTACAGCCTCTACAACTTCTGTTTCTGAAAAGTCATTGCATGCCTAAGTAAAGGTCATTTTTTCGAATTTCTAATAATCTGGGTTGGCTTAGAAAATTTGCTAAAAATTTCCCCTCAATAGGGTATTTGTAGCCTCATCAGGAGCTATTTTTAGCCTTTTCAAAAGTTCGTTTGAACATATCCAAGTTTATAGTCAAAAGTCTAGTTTTTCAGAATGCAATTCAATCCAATTGAATACAAGACCAAATTGGTCTTGATTTGTGACTTCTTGAAAACTTTTGACACTGACTTGTGCCATGTTCATCCAATGATTAAATTCAGCACGTTGGAGGGTGTTGACAGTACTACAATCAAGCATCTTGATCGCTGTGGATTGTTGGCGGTAGCTTCTATTCCCAGCACAATGTCAGCTCTCGAGTTTGTCATTGTATGCATCAAGCATTATGATTCTTCTAAACGACAAATTCGATCAGCAGATGGGTGAGTTGTTTGCAGCCTCAAGTGGAGAGATGTTGAAAAGTGCTTCACCATTCCACCTCGGATAGATAATTACATAATAATCATGGAGGAATGTGAAAATATATGGCATGTAGAAAAGGAAAGATCGCAGAAGAAGGTTTCTCAAAGGTGGCTAAAAGAGCAAAAAACCAATTTGTCGAAGAAGCTTGGGTGCGAAGAGTTCAAAGATGAGATTGCCATCCTAATTACCTTGTTCAACCGGGTCACGGGTCAAGAAGAAGCTAATGTCTTTCAGCCCTAGATGTTTTATGTCATCTCTCAGGTTATCGATAATAAAGAGCATTTTGACTGGGCTATGTTGATCAGTGAAGTTCTTCCCCAGCAGATCACATAATTTCTCAAACTTCATGAGTTTCACATGGTTTCTCATCTCGTCTATCTAATTGCATTCCAAGGCAATTTTAAAACCTTGAAAACCATTGGAACTCTTGGTGTTCAGCGTGTGCATGAATACTTCCCATAGTTGGAGTCTTCACGACTTGAATAGGATCTCAAGCAGGTGAATGATCATTTTCTGATGAAGACAGTGAGAGATCTTGACAACGAGATGCACATAAGGATTTCAGCGGATGCCAAATCAGCAATGGAGAATTGGGTGGATTGGTTTATCCAATTTCCCACATTCACCTACATCAGAGTGTATGGTTTCTCGGAAGAACCTTTGATGCTACCAAGATACCTGTCTGACAAAGTCTTGTTCATGGAGTTCTTGAGACAAGTTCATGAGTTTCATTCTTTTCTATGCAATCGACACAAGACAACATTCACTTTTCCATGTGGATTGGGTATATACAAATGCAGAACAACAGTCGATTGCAAGTTGATGAGCAACAAATTGTCAAAACTTCATCTCAAGTACCTCAATGAAAAGCGCTCGTATGATCCTTTGAGGCTCTTTGCAGCTTGTTTGGAGCGGAATCATTCACAGGCTAGCACTCGAAGATTTTTGGGTCAGTTGTGAGGATGAATTCGAAGTACGTAGACGCCATTATTGCAGACTCACTCTTCCTCAACTTGCTAATTTCTTATTAGAAGATGTGAAAGGTTTGTTGGATGATAATGGAGAGGTTTTGCTGACTTCATTCATCAAGGATCAAGTTGCACGCTAGCCACTTTGACAGTTGGATTGGTATGCCAAAGAGAGCATTTCAGTTGAGGACCTATCAATTCGAGTTGTCAAGACCAATATGCTTTTCTTGGATGGCAAGAGGAGGCAGAAGGTAGTTCCGGTTGCAGAGCCGCCAATTGTATTTTCTTCACTAGCTTCCACATCAAGATCTATACCCAAAGTCAAGGCCATAATGCATCCTCCTAAAGGTGTCAAGGTTAGCCGAAAGACGAAAAGTTTGAAAGGAAGCGCAAGTCAACAAGAATAGATAGAGAAGGTGCCAAAAATTCTAGTGGAGCTAGTGGTACACGCTGAAGTCGAGTCTTCATCTCTTGGTTCGTCTTTATCTCCTCAGCCTCCTCCCATTTAGATAGATTCAAAACCAAAATCGCCAGTTTGTGAAGTCTCAATGCTAGTTAATTCACCAGGAGTTGACATACTTGCAGTCGTTTCTCCCAAAGAAGTCAAAATAGATCATTCATCTTGGCTTGAGAGGACTTTGGGTAGAAGAAGGTGAAAGCCTTCCTATCAGCTCGATCTTTCAGAGTTTGGCAGTGTCTATCAAGATAAGTCAAACAAGAAGATCAAGAAGCAGGTGCATATAGAGTAGAATCCTGATGCAGAGATTGTCATTAAGGTTGCTACTCCACTTGAGAACAAGAGATTGGATGGGGTTGAGGTTGGTGATTTCACCTTTGTCAAAGCCAACCTTGGTAGAAGCACTCGGCACGTGGACGTGAGCCTCTTTAAGGTAGTTGTAGGTAATCTTTAGGAGTGGGTGATGAAGACGGAGAAGACAAAGCAGCCCTCAAGGCTGAAAATAAGCAACTGTGATGGTATATATTAGACCTTCTTCATGGGACTTCAAGCGTTGTAGCTATTCTTCCCCAGCTTCTAGAATCACCTGTAAATCAACAAAAGCTGGGTCAGTTAGTCAATCATGGAAAGCTTTTGGAAATCTGGATCGAAGATTTTGTTATCGCAAGTAGATACCTTTTGCAGAGTTATACCAATTGAGGTATAATGCTCACGATCTTCGTCAAGGAATTCAGCAGCTTGAGTTGAGCATCGCAAAGGACAAACCAAGAGATGAAATCTGCATTTCTTAGTTGGTGATCGCATATGATGCCGTTGTAGCAGATGAAGATAAAAAGGAAGCTTTTTGCTTGGAGAGAACAACACCTCTTCAAAGTAGAAACTTATGAAAAAGTGTCTACAAAGATGGCTGAAATCAAAGAAGATGTTGCCGGTGCTATCAAGCTCATAAGTGGATTCATCACATTGATCCCGTGCCATTATCTTCATGAGGATGGTACCTACATCAATCTCGATGTCATGCAAGCAAAATTCCAAAGTTTGGTTCATGATGGTCTTAATGGTGATCTTGTGGCGTCCAAGTCGAATCATTTTTCCGTGATGTCAACAAGTTTTGAGAAGGCAGCTAAGGAGGTCAAAGAATGTCTAAGATTGATCATAGATAGAGAGAAGACGTTGAGCAAACAGTCCGTTATCTTGGACAGTATCATAGTGCTTGAAGAAGATGCAGTTAACGACTTCCTGGAGGAGATGATTGCTCATCATGGCTTGGAGTAGACAACCAGTTGGATCCTACAATTTTCCCAAGGATAGATTCAAAGGCAGCAGTCAACTCAACATCACTCTTGAGTTCAGATTGTTGATTTCATGCATGTTTATCTCTTCTTTGGGGATTTCTTTAGATGGAGGAGGGACTTTCAGTTAGGTTTCAGTTAACTGATGTTGGTTATCAGTTGACTCTCATATCAATAAGGACTTGCATGTTGCAAGGTCCAATTAGTTTAGTTTAGAATCAGTTAACTGAGGTAGTTTTTCCAGTTATCTGTTAAGTTGCATACATTTAGACTTCGTAATAAATCTTGCATGTTGGCAAGACTGATGTTAACTCAAGGAGATTTTAGGGTTCCCTACTCCTTTGAGATTCTATAAATAAGAGCACCCTTCTCATTGTATCTTAACTTTTGCTCGTGATAAAAAATTGCTGTGCCACCTTGCCTGCAATATTGCTATTCAGTATTTGTTCACTTTGTTTAATGTAAAGCTGGTTTGATCGTCTATTGTGTGTGTGTTTCATTATGCAATTTGCTGTCCCAGATTTACTATTGCTGTTTTAATAATCTTTGTTTCAATCTACACCTCGGATAGAGTGTTTCTCCTCCTTGGGAATTTAGAGATAAAGATTATTGTTCCATGTTGTTTCTAGTAATCTTCTTTTCAGCCTACACCTCGGATAGAGTATTTAGCTCCTTGGGAATGTTGAGATCTAGCTTGCCGTTTCATGTTGTTTCTAGTAATTTTTTTTTCAGCCTACACCTCGGATAGAGTGTTCCACCTCCTTGGGAATCCTGAGAACTAGCTTGCCATTTCATGCTTGTTTCCAATAACCTTTATTTCAGCATACACCTCAGATAGAGTGTTTCACCTCCTTGGGAATCCTGAGATAGAGTTTATCGTCAATCATTCCCAAAATTGCTCCTAACTCCTTTTGCTCTGATTTTGATTGAGGAGATAGGATAGTTTAGTTTTAGCCTAGTTGTAGTTAAGATCTGCGGAAACCAGAGAAAACCTTAGCTGCAATGTATTTGGTTTTATAACCTTGTGACTCTTCTAGCTGAGTCAAAAAGATAGGAACTTAGATTACTTTACCTTTTACGCATATCAGCAAAAGAGGGAGCTTCCCCTCCTAATTTGAAGAGCAGTTAATATTGTGCATAGCTGTCCGTTTCTAATACGCACTCCAGAGGTGTGAATTGAAACGCCAACACCCTTCATTTGCTTTCTAAAATTAAAAGAAGCTATCAGACTTTTGAAATAAGTTTTCTCTAGTCCACATGAATTGACATGCCTATGCCTTGCCACGATGATGCCTAGGCTTCTCATGCTTTCAGTCATTAGCATTTCCATCCTCACAAACATCATCATTCCACATTAGTTCTCATGTCTTCTGACACTATGATAAATTTTACACTAATATTCATTTCTATATCACAGTATCTATTAAGGATAGGCACACTCATATAATGGGGCAAAGTCACAGCCAAGCTGCAGAAATTTCCTATGATTCAACCTGCATTTGTTAAAAAGATTTCTTAATTCTATTGTGGCTATTCACAGTAGCAGGCATAGTAAACTTTTGACTGATCTTAATGAAGAAATTGAATAAAAATAGTCTGCTACTATCTTGTGAAATCAAGCTTTGTTCTTCAGTGCTGTGCTACTGGCCTTTCAACATTTTAATCGCTTTGTAGGTTAAGAGATGCAACTGTGTATATCATAAATGTAATATTTTATTTAGTCCACCATTGCTAGTTGTGTAAGATTGCATTCAATCTAGTGATTACTAAAATGACCTCATAAACTCTCTCCTGATGCTTTCACGTTTACCATACAAAATTAGATTTCTTTGGCATTGAGTGGACTTGATAATATGTTGATATACATTAAAATTGCTTCTTATTCTAATTATTAATATAAGATCAAATACAAAAATTGAATGCCTGCCAAATGATTCAGTTTCTGTACTCCAGCAAATAACTTCATTTCAGACTTATATGATAGGCTCTGCAATCCTTAAATATACCAATTAATTTGTACCTCTTCTGGGTGGGCTGGTATCTGTTGCTAAGTCATAAAAGTTCTCAGGCACAGGATTTTGAAAAGTTCTGGAACAATATTTAAAAAATGGACGTCATATGCTTAAAACCATATAAATACTGATTATCCTTTATGTGCAAAAAGATTAGAAACACACACACACCATAAACAATGAGCAATTTAGTATGCTTCAATGCAGCTCTAAGATGTCTTCTTTTATTATCTTGTATAAATATATATCTACAAAGATTCCTAAGGTTCTACATTCTACAACACTCTTGAATCACACTAACATGTTATAAATTTTTTGTGGTAGAAAACTTAACACAAAGGACTTGGAAAGTGTACGTTACATTTTTTGCAGTAATTAATGAAAAAGAATATGCATTATTTTATGTATTTTTAGAACTTTTTGAAAAACTCTCCACTTTCTTAGTTCATGAAATATTCTTCAATCATGTCGTAAGTATTCTTATGTCTGTGGAGACCTCTGTTTCTTGCTTCTTACACTGTTTTGTGATCCAATCTTCTTTTCTTGATTATGATAACATAGGTGTCAAGTATGTTAGTCACATTCTATTTTTTTGAAAATCATATAAATTTGTAGTCAGTTTTATGTGAAGATCATTTAAAAAGTTAGTATTGTGACATTGAATTTTTTTGTTATTATGATTTTGGTAATAGAACATGGAGCATCATGCCAATCAAATTGATGAAGCAGTTGCTACAAAATATAAGAAAATTAATGGAACTGAAGACTGTCAGTTGTTCTTGATGTTTTGCCTCCAGACCATCCTATATCAACTGCCTGCATCAAATGGAGAAGGGTATGATGTTTAGGATATGTCCTTAGATAGATTTTGTTAATTTGGTGTCTAATGATGGCTACAAATGTCTTATTTATTTCTTCTTGCGCAGTCCGCCAGGTCTTTCAATAGTGCAAACCCGTCGTATTACTGGAAAACATGTCCTCAAGGGTGAGCAACTTTTAAGGAGAAAGGTAATATTGTGTACCTACAATACGCTCTGGTCTGGTTCCATCCTATGAGAAGTGGTGGATTCATTTTTATCTACATTTCATCCCACTTTTGAAATTTTAAGCTGAGGGCACTCTTTGTTTCTATCCAGCTAGGAATTCTAAATGTGGTAGATGGAATGCTTCTTGCTGCTGAACTAGTATATCCACTGTATATAGCAGCTAGTGCTGACAGGTAAGCTTCCTCCAGTTCAAATTATTATTTTGTAGTAGTATCTGAGGTTTCTTAATGTGGACAATATTTAATATCCATATCACAGTAACTCTAATTTTTTCAGTGTATTTTGTTTGTACATGATTTAGGCTGTGCATTGACAAGATTAGTTCTCTTTGTGGTTGCAGTCAAGAGAATGTTTCGAGAAAGGGGGAGGAGTTATTGAAAAGGAAAGTGGCAGATGCTAACCTAGAAGATCCTGCACTAATAAATAATCTCTTTTCCCTTTTTCAAGGTACTAATGAATTTCTTGTGATGCTTAATCCTTAAGCTATTATTTAAGGCTAATTAAAATTGAGAAGCCAATACTTTTGGTATGGGCGCTTTAAGGCTAAGGAGAAGCATCTGGTGCATATTGAGTAATTATAGAGAGGTAGAAGGATAGCTGGACATTTAGTTTCAAAGAGTGAAATTGGTGCTGGGATGGTCATAACTTCTATTCCTACTTGTTTTGTTTGAGGAGACACATTAGCTGATGGTCACACATTTCTGAATTTATATAGGACTGTAGTTTAAAACTTGCTCTACTTAACCTCTATAGTTCTGTGTATTTTGTACATGTTCATTGGAGATGCTGTTTGCTTGTTTATGTTTCAAATATAAGTGTAGTAGCTAGAGATATCATGATATGGCAATGGCATTTGTTTATAGGAGTGTTTGAGCTATCCATAAATTGCTGAAACCTTTTATTGTTGGAAATTTCCCTCTGTAATGCTGAGTGATACTGAAATGGTTTACAGTTTTCTTAAAAGAACAGCAATAGAAACTGGAAATGATACCTTTCCAGAGGCATGAGTTTGGAGTGATGTGAATTTAGAGTGAGATGAATATTGGATAGTGACAGTGTCTGGATGGGTCACAAATAAAATATAGGTGTTTTTTAATAAAAACACTTTATGTTTTATGTTACTGAAGTTTATTGTAAGTCCAGCATGCATTCGTGTACATCCCTTTCTTATAGTGTTGGGATACATACAAGCTGTGGGCTGTAAAAAAATGTCTACATTGTCTTCTACCTGGGTTGTCTAAGGTATTGTAATTAGCATAACATGCTTTTTATCTGCTTTCTGGAGATAGTGGAATGGTTATGTAATTCAGTGCCAAATTGCCAACTATAATGATTTGATATTTATTTGGATAAATTCCCAGCAACTTGTTCTTGTTCTGTTTCATTGATCACTATCTGAAGGAAGGTTGTTGTGTTGGGTTTTGTTCTATAGGTACAGTTAGCAATGAAGGAATCACTTCTGAGGAACGGATAAATCCAGCTAGTGCAGGACTGAAAGCCCGCTTAATTTCAGTGTTTAACCATTCTATTAGAGCAGCAAACTCATTTCCAGCCACTCTTCGATGTATTTTTGATTGTATATATGGTAATTGCTTATTATCATATCCTCAGTGTTACTAATGTGCTGCTTCTTTCATAAGTAGTCTTTGCATTTTTTGAATTGAGTATATGATTATTCATCTATAATAGGTTGATAAATGTGGGATTGCATAATCTTAAATAGCACTTGTTGGGATACACATTTCACATGTCCTGGAATTTAAAATTCTGCCTTTTGATCTCCCAAGATTACTCTTTTTATCACTCATAGAACATGAAAATGCGATCAATGGAAGGATATACCAGCTGACGGATCTTTGTCTTGATGATCTTAATTGTCTAATAAATACGCTGGCAGGGATATACCAGATGAAGAAGTTTATGCTGTCAAGTAGTATAAGCAGGGATATATAAGATGAAATTATTTATACTGTCAAGTAATCTTGTGGTTGTTCATATTATGCCAATTTATATTCGAAAATTAAAGACAGTATACTCACTTCATTTGAAAATTTATAGGTCATTTTGTTTTCAAGTTTTCTTACAAGTGATAAAATCTTTCTTGGAAGCAAGGTAAGGTTTTAAAGTACTTGAAAAGCATAAGCCTGTGCAAGCTAAACAAGGCAGTTTTTTGCTATACTCTAGTAATTTGTGAAATTAAGGTATTTGGATGAAATGCAAAAGCTTGGTTTTAGCACCCAACTTTTGGTAGGCTGGTATTGATGGATCCCCTGTGGTTGGCTTGCAGACCACTCCTCTCATGTAGATAGGTGAACTCAAAAATATACACATTGCATTTGAGAAATGTTTTTGTACTTTACTTGGGCTTCTTTACGCTTTTAAAATTGTTTTCAGCTTTATGAGTATCTCGCTATATGAATGAAATCTCTGTCATTTGGCTTACTGGAGTTGAGATGGGATTTTCATGCTGTTGTGTTTTCCCTTGCTGTGTCCACAAATCTAATGGTGATTGGGTATATCTTGTGGCCTAAAGCATAGTGGAAGGGTGCCAAGCACAGGTTTTATCACTGTTGAATCAGGATATTGAAAATATCAGCATTTATTATTGTTGGGCGGTTGGCCCTCGTTTACTATACAGATTAGTTATTATTGTAGCATTCTGAATGAAATTGTGATTATTCATGGACAATGTGCAACATTTCTGCATTATTTGGAAATGCTTCTGAACAGCTCTTCACTATGTCATCTAGGAATATGCAAATTATTAGCTCTATCTTTTATTTTATTCTTTGGTTCATATTTTGCTGAGAATATAGTGTTCTTAACCTTCAGATACGTGCTGGATTAATGGATTTTGTCTTCAATGTCTCTTGAGATCCTGTCATATCATGTGCTTTATTGATGTTACATGTAAGTAAACGATTCTTTCATTTCTCAGAAAAGCACTCTACTTTGTTCATGTGTGGCCCTATGTTAGTAGGTTCCCCTCTTAGACTCTTCATACAAACAAAGCCAATCCTTTTCTTGAATATTTCCTTTGTAATCTGCACTACTTGATATAAATGTCTGTTGGTGTGAATAAGGTGTTCTACCTAACTAGTTCACATAGTAGGTCCTATTCACATGTTTACTTAGGTCCTAGGAATCTTTCTAGAAGTTTTAGTTGTCATTAGATCTTATCTTATCTTTTGCCATTTATTTCTTGTGTCCTAGGTGATTTAATATTAGTTGTCTCATGTCATAGGATTAAGACACTTGTCACGATCTTGTCTAATCCTATCTCTCACCTTGCTTATATAAGCAAGGTATTTTGTAACAACCACATATCTCATTTTTTTCATTGTATGCTTTGCATTCTCATTCAATAGAATATAGTTTATTCTATCTCTTTTTTGATTTCTAGCCTTGCTTTCTTTCATTCATTATGCATTTTGGGTTGGCTTTTCAGCCAAATCTTACATGGTATTAGACCTCTTTTGGGATCTCTCTTGTGCAACCCAAGTATGCTCTTAATCTTCTAGATCGATTTCGTATGGTGGATTGTAAGCCTACACAGTCTCCCTTTCTCTTTGGAGTCAACCTTGATGTCAAGTGTTCCACACCATTGGTTGATGCCACCTTGTATCGTCAACTTGTTGGTAGCCTCATTTACCTGACTCATACACAACCTGACATTTCGTTTGTTGTTGGCATTTTTTCACACTTAATGACAAAGTCTCATGAACTTCATTGGAAGTCTCCCAAACACATTCTACACTATATCTAGGGCACTCACACATATGGGACTCATTATGTAGCAGACACATGTTTAGATTTGATTGGATACACATACCTCTGATTGGGCTGGTGATCTTGATGGTCGCAAGTCCACATTTGGCTATAGTTTTCACCTTGGTTCTGGTCCCATTAGTTGGTTGAGCAAGAAGCAACATGCCATTGCTCTTTCTTCGACTGAGGCTGAGAAGCCATCAATCGTCTATTGTGACAACCAAAGCACCATCTAGATCTTGAGCAATCTAGTTCATCATCAACAAACCAAACACATCGAGATCTTTATGCATTTTCTTAGGGAGCTGATTCAGGAGCAGGTCATTGATTTGTGTTATTGTCCTACTGCAGAGCAGGTTGCAGATATCTTCACCAAGCCCTTCATTGAGAGCAAGTGTGTTCATCTTGGGTCTCTCTTGGGGGTGCAAGACATCTCTTCTGGGGGGTCACTTAGACCTTCTTGTTTCATCTTCTCATTGGGCGGGGGGAGTTTTTATTCTATTGGGTTTTCTCCTTTTATGTTTGAAGGGATCTTTTGTACATGGGTACCTCATCAGGCCTTGTTGTTGGGACCCATCTTTTGCATCTTGCATTGGTTTGTTCCTCCCTAAGTTGCACTTAAGGGGGGTGTTGGTGTGAATAAGGTGTTCTAATTAACTACGTCACATAGTAGGTCCTATTCATATGCTAAATTTACCTAGGTCTTAGGGATCTTTCGAGAAGTCTTAATTGTCATTAGGTTTTATCTTATCTTTTGTCATTTACTTCTTGTGTCTTAGGTCATTTAATATTAGTTGTCTCATGTCATAGGATAAAGACACTTGTTATGATCTTGTCTAACCTTATCTCTCAGCTTGCCTATATAAGCAAGGTATTTTGTAGCATCACATATCTTGTTTTTTTCATTGTATGCTTTGCATTCTCACTGAATAGAATACAATTTATTCTATCTCATTTCTGATTTTAGCCTTGCTTTCCTTCATTCATTTGCATTTTGGGCTGGCTTTTTAGCCAAATCTTACAATGTGAATTCCTATTATCTATCTTTTTTATTCTTCTATATGGGTGTTGTCACAATAGTGTGTCCACTTTGTGTGCCATCTTGATTTTTTGCCTAAAATCACATACTTTTAAAAAAATTTAATGATTTAAGCCTTGAGAAGTTCCATCCAAAGGTTTTTAATTGAAGAGGGTTAGATCAAACCCCCTTGAATAGAACCCCCCTAGTCTTAAATCAAACCCTCAATGGAGTCTCCTCCGCACCTATCATAATGTTGACAAAAAACCACTTTTGATTCATCTTTTGGATGATCAAATGAAGTCATTTAGAAATTTGATTTTATTAGTTTTGAAGTTTTCATGTAGCTTTGTTACTTTTATTGGACTACAAAGGAACCTAGAAAGTCCATGTGTTTGAACTAGGGTGGAGTTATGGACTTCCAAAGTAAATTCACAATGTTTTTTGGCTTACAAATAATGTCCAAAGGTGCGTCTAGTATATGTGTGTTGGAGATCCAGACTTTTGTTATAAGCTTGCAATTGTTAAACACTTGCATTGAAACTTTGAAGTCTGATTTGTATGTGCAAACGAGAGATCCAAACTTCCATTGTAACATTTTCCATAACAATGGCAAAATATCGGAAACCCAAGCCACTTCTTCTTGTGGGGTTTTTGACACAACTTTCAAGTTACAAACTGATGCAAAAAGTCTGCATATGTGATAGTTACATGACTCTGCATACCTAATAGTTACATGACTAAAGAGAAAAGCATTCAAAGCTTGCACATGTGTTAGAATTTTATATATCTCTGCCATCTCCTTGTCATTTGCAATGCACTTTCTAATCACATCTTGTGCCCTATGCTTGTCCTAGCCCTCAAATCGGATTTGAACTTCTGCATAGCCATTATTTTCTTTGATAAAACTGATTCTGTAGGTGAGAACTACCAATTTGATCATGAGGAAGCTTATATCAAGCCAAGGTTTCATGGCATTTGGTACATTCAAGCTTTTAAGGATTTCCACCTAAAGTTCGAAGTCATTTTGTTAGGGTTTCTTTATTTGAATGCTACTTTCCACCTCTCCATGTTCCCAATATTGCGTTTTCCTTATCCTCATGCTTTTGCCATATTTTTCCTCAAAAAAATGGGGCTTCCTGTGAAAGCTTGCTTGCTTGAGTGCCTAAGAAATTTTATAATCTGGAGTTTCAAATTTGTTTTGCAACACTAGTTGAGTTACACCATGGGCATAAAATTACATTTAAGCTTGAGTCTTTTGGTTTTCAGACATTTCTGTAATAAAGCCCATAGGGCATTAGCTCAAATCCATATAATATTTTTGTGATCATTTAAATTCTAACTGTATCTGATCACCAAGTTCCTGAGGTGGGCAAGATGAGAGCTTACGTAAATTAGAATGAGGACAAGGAATTACATGAAAGATATTCATTACTTTGTCCAATTTACAATTAAAGAAAATCATAGAATTGATCAAGCCAAACTGGTTGATAGTCAATGCAAATTTTGATCAAGCTAAATTGGTTGAATGCAAGTGGGGAACTGTGTCAATGCCAAAATTGTAGACTAATTCGCTCGATTCCGATACATGCCTTGCAAGGCGGATAATATACTGAAAATGAAAGGATCTAGTGGAATAATCAACTAGGATCTATTACAATGAAATATTGGGATCTAGCAGTGAATCTTCCAGTATCTTTAGAAATTAAATACTAATCAGAACTTTTTAAGAACATTTGAGTGCAATAATTTCTTCATTTTTTGACAACAACTAAATCATTGATGAAGTCTCCACTGAAGTATGGATTTCAATCGTACTAGTAGATATTCAAATAAGCATTACCTGCAAATATGATGGTTGGCTGAAGATAAAATATGATGATAATAATAACATGCAGCTCCAAAGCGAATGCCACAGACTGGAATTCAGAGATTTAAAGAGTGATTGATTTGAATGTAGAAGCTGATTGCATTACCAATCGCCCAAATCATATTATGATGGCCAACTATTCACAAGTGTATATTGCATGGAGAGAAATAGTGATCAGGCTGAGGAGTAGTGGTATGGCCCAGCATGGAGTATGACCTGTTGATTTAGACTGGTATATGCCCACTAATAGTGATCAATATTGGCAAAAAGTTAAAAACAGGTTATCAAACATCTAAACGCCATAGCAAACTTTAAGGGAAAATTTATCAAACATACAAGCTAGTTAAAAAGTATGGCCTACAGCTATAAGGCCTTTTAATCATTAAGACCTCAAACTGTATGGTTAAGAAGAAGACTTGTAATGCTGGAATCAATAGCAGAAATTGGACAGCCAGCAGGAGAAGTCAAACAATATTAAATCAGTCACTATTTGCCTATCCAAGCTGATTGTACAACTATCATATTGACTGGTAAGGCACAGAAAATGAGTTTCTAACAGCAGCAATTCTGTACTCAGAACAGTGCGGCCAGTAGAGGTGGAAAATATGACCAGAATTATGATTAAACTACATTTCACTTACAAATTCAGAAGTAAATTCCTTTCCCAGCACTAGTATGCTCAGTAGAGGTGGAAAATATGACTAGAAGTATGATTAAACTGCATTTCACTTACAAATTCAGAAGTAAATTCCTTTCCCAGCACTAGTATGCTCAGTAGTGGTGGAAAATATGACCAGAAATATGATTAAACTGCATTTCACTTAAAAATTCAGAAGTAAATTCCTTTCCCAGCGCTAGTATGGTCATGCAAATTTGGTATGATCAGTCATACTGTCAGATAGGCTGTAAACAAGCTCATTACCAGCAGATGTGGCCTTCAAGGAGCCTGAAGATAGGTACGGACTGCCTAGAAAATCTTCAACCTGCCTCAAAAATCCAAAGAGATCTCTGAAGCAATGATTTATCAGCAGGTACGCCTGTTAAAGAGGTTATAGCCAGTCAAATGAAGTGCATCCTGCTCAGTTTATTCTTGGTACAGTCTGCACTGGTGATTCCACACAAAATACATGATAAAATGCATTAATAAATATATTGGCCCAAAAATTCAATCTAAAACTACAACTTGGATCAATCACTTGTATAAAAATGAAACATTGAAATCCATACTCAAAATTGGATGCCAAAATTGAAAATCACAAACCCCAATGCCACTGGAAAACTGGAAATCATTGTTTGTAGAAGAGCATTGACAATCCCTATATGGAACTGCATTGAAAACTGGGAGGGTTTTCGTCTTTGAAGCTTTAAAAATTTAGGGGGTTTTCATGCTCGGGAAGAAAAGAAGACAAATGCCTATTCATTCTTGAAAAATGTGATTGCTTCAAAAAGTATGAAGAGACTTTTCAAAAACATTCCTCTTATTTATAACTTTATTTAGAGGAAATAAAATAATATTTATTTCTTTTTGACAAATATTCCTCAAAGCTATAAAATATTAATAAGTATTCTTTTTTTATCACCTTTTGCACCACGGGTCTAGCGACACTTAAATTAATAACTTAAAAACACCTTTTTAAATAATAAAATATAAGTTGTCTTTCAATTTTTATTTATTGACAACTTAATTTAATTATTTAATTAAAATTTTCCTTTTAAATAATTAATATAAGTTGTCTTTTAATATTTTTTGACAACTTGAATCAATTATTTGATTATCTCCATAATTTGGAAAAAGGGGACATGACAATTTCTTGCACCATTACAATTGTTACATTTTTACAAACCAGTCTTGGAACCTTGCCGAACTGTAGGATTTTGACATTTTGGATTTGCATCCTTTGTGAAATTCTAGACATTTCTTGCACTAGTGTAATTGTTACATCATTACAAAGAAAATTCAAAACCCTGCCAAAAGTAAGGGACTGGATTTTGTAACCTCTTTGGCAATTACAAACAACAGAAATCTTAAAGCTCACTAGAGCATATATTGAACTAGTTTTCCCAATCAAGATGAAATATGAATTCAAAGGAGGGGTTGAAATGATAATTGATATTCGATATTTGTTATTTACAAAGGAGAGGAATACTCCATAAATAGTACAATATAGGATGATGTTTCTAAAAGTAAACAATCGTTAACTATAATTAACTGAAAGTTACTAAAAGCCAAGAAGCAAACTACTAACTAACTAAAAGCTAAGATGACCATTAAATATTACAATAATACTTTAATACCCTCCCTTGATGGTCATCCTACTAACTACACCAAGCTTATCCCAAAATTTTACAAATTTATCTAAATTGAGAGACTTGGTGAGAATGTCCGCTATTTGATCCTCAATTGGAACATACTGCAACATCACAGATCCGTCTTCAACAAGCTGGCGGATGAAGTGAAAATGAAGCTCAATATGCTTGGTTCGCTTATGGAAGACTAAATTCTTGGCAAGCTTTAGCACCCCTTGATTGTCATAGAACAAGGGTGAAGGCCTTGCTTGAGACATTTGCATGTTAGCAAGCATCCTTCGAAGCCATATTGCCTCACACGCTGCCTTAACTATTCGTTGATACTCTGCTTCTATAGAGGAAGAGTGAATTCCTGCTGCTTCTTGCTTGTCCATGTGACTGCACTTGTACCAAGGCTGAAAACGTACCCAGAAGTGGACTTCCTGTCATCAACTGAACCTGCCCAATTTGAACCTGTAAAACCAACCAGCCTAGGATCTTTGCATCTGTTGTACAAAATGCCAAAGTCAGGTGTCCCTTTCACATATCTCAACACTCGCTTCACTGCAACCCAGTGTTACGCCTTATGGGTGGTCATGAAATGAGAAATGTAGCTCACAACAAAATTGAGCTTAGGCCTAGTGGCAGTAAGATAGATGAGGCTGCCCACTAGTTGCCTGAACGCAGATTGATTCACCATTGGTGAGTTTGTTTTGGCTGAAAGTTTCAGCCTCTTCTCCATGGGAGTGGATGATATTTTGCAATCTTCCATCTTGAATTTCTCTAGCAAACTCCTGGCATACTTCAACTGAGAAATGAAGATACTGCCACCTGTTTGCCAAACTTCTACACCTAGACAATTCTTGCATTCTCTTACATCAGGGTTGGTGGATTTATTGGAACTCCTTAGATATTACCAAATATGTTAGCGACAAGCTAATATTGTTAGAATAGTGTTGACAACTAGCTATAGTTCACAAACTTCTTTTAAGTAAACATAAATGAGGCTTTCAATTTTCTATTTTTATTAGTAGGTATACTTGGCCTCTTTTATAAATGCCAAATGTGTAGAGATGGAAATGGCTTTAGCAACTCTACATCCTTTTGAGCCAAGGCAAACATTTGATCGCAAAGGGCACACGTGGGAGATGTTAGGGTCATTCTTCACGCATAAGCCAACCCTTGAAGATTTCTGGGCAGATTATGATAAGGATTGAGGCTTGTAGGAGAGATTATTCCAAGGTAACTTTTTAGATCAAGGCTTTTAGAATAACAAATGCACTTGATGAAATATCAAATGATGGCGATGCAATGGATCTTGTATATGAAGAAATACATATTTTTGGTCAACCTACATCAAGGATCAATTTATCTTTGGAAGAATACAAATCAAACGAAGATAGAACTCACCATGTAATTGAAAGAAGTTTACCATGACTTGAAATGAAAATTAAGGAACCAAAGGAAACAAGAGGATAAACATCCAAAAAGAGGAAGGTGAAAGAACATCTTAAATAGAAGAAAGCTGCCTCTACATCTAGAACTCTGAGTTCAAGCACCTTTGGAAAAGGTAGTAAATGTAGAAGATTTGAACAAGAACTTTTTGAGGACAGAGAAATTAGTTAAAAAAAAGCCTAAAGTAAAGATTGTACTTGTTGGTAAATTTTTAGGAAAGTGAAGATGCTCAAAATCTAGGTACTTCTTAGTCTCCGTAGGAGTCACCTCATTCTTAGAAGACCTCGTCTCCTATCAATCAACCTTCTCCTCCAAAGGATCCCCCATTCGAACTCATTTCTTCTCCTCCAAAGGGTCCTTCACTAGAGCAATCATATTTCCTTCAAGCTTCACCATCTCTAGAGAGACCTCCATCTCCTCCATCTTTGTCACCTAAGATTCTCGAAGAACTCCTCCATCTCAACAATCTCATGAATCTCATAGACTTTCTCCAACACAAAATCCTCAAAAGGAGCATGTTACAATTGATAGTTCTACACAAGGAAAGTTTTCTTCTCTTGATACTCCCATATGGTTCAACCCAGTTCTTATGAAGAGGAAAAGAGTTACAAAGCTGGTGTTAGAATATTTCTCAAAGCTTGTATCTCACTTTGCTTATCCCCCGCCTAAGAAGGTGTTAGTGAACAGTTTTGTCACTGTGGAAATTAACTGACTTGCCCAATGGGCAGCGACAATTTGCACCGACAAATGGATAAATTGTTATGAGAGTAACAATTATCCTCTGCGCTTTAGAGGGGCAGCTCACTCGTATGATTTAATTGATTTTTGAGGTATGCTTTTTAGCCAAAAAGCAGGAAAGGAAAAGCTAACATCTGTGCATAACCATGACACATATGTGGTGGTAAACTTGAAATAGAAGAGAGACGGAGACAAATGACACAAAGATCATTAGTTACATGCCTATGAATAATAATCAAGAGAATAAGCAGCAATTTCTTCCAAACATAAGAGTAGACATAAAACGCTCGGGACTCACAGATCCTGTAATATATACATCTGCAACCAGATATAACAAAGCGTACACCAAAGAAAGATTGTGACTTCTCAAGGGAAGGCTTGCAATCAAAAAGAAGACAAATAACACAAAGATTAAATATCTTCTTATTCATTTGATGAAATAAGAGCTCAAAGACTCTGTCCTCTCTGTACAAATGGCTCTGCTGAAAGAATAAATACTGCTGTTTAAACTAGAAATCTAATCACTATTTTTCCCCAAAGCTCTCAAAGGAGCCCCCCGGTCCAACAGCAAAAAGATCCCCTCCTCGCATCAGAAAACCCTTTTTATAAACTTCACCTTCCCACTCGTAACTGTTTCTTGAATTTGTTTTTTCCTTTAAATTAAAAAGAACTTTTTAAAATTTTCTTGTGTTGTTACCTTTTCAAGACATGACTTCATTTTAAATTAGTATTTCTACATTGAGGAATCTCCAAAAAGAGGATTTGGTAGAAACACCCAAGGAGTTTATTTTCTCTTCCTTTCTTTCAAATAGTTTTCTTCTCTCTTTACTGAAAGGTTTTATTTTATTTCTTTTTTTGACTGTTGGTGTTTTTCATGTCACCGTTTATAATGTGGAAAATCACTAAGACATGTGACTTTTCAAATCCCATGGCGGTCAAGTTCTATCTTGTCCAGCAATGCTGAAGAAAAAATATCCTTGTAATCTCTATATCTTCAGAAGGGAATAATGTGTTTCCCTTGTGCTTAATATTAACAAGAATATCCATGTTGAGAGTAATTAATTGAGACATTAAATTCATTGGTTCGATACCAGAATCAATCAACTCCCTAGTCCTTATTGCAGTTCTGGCTGTATATTTGCATAGTTATTTAAACTATATCATGAAAAGATAAAGTCCCAGAAGCCTTATGTTTTTAATACTATTTTTCTAAGGAAGATTGACTCCGCTTCTTGAGGGAGAGCTTCCACATCTATTGCAAAATCTCCCCATTGATGATCTAACATCAACTCTTGAAGATGCTGTCCAAGATTCTTCAGCACAGACTCAAGGTTCTAAAAATTTGAGCATATGTATTATTTAGTAGCAGAAGACTTCTAACCACCATCAATGCCTTTCTTGCATATCCAGATCAGGTAGTGCTAAGAGATCCTCTGCCGATTTCAGATATTGTGCATCAGCTTGAAAAGAGGAAACCAAACTGGCAGTTTCCAATCCATGCTCAGCTAAGTTAGCCATCAAAAACAGAGATTTCCTACGCAATCTTATATCACAGCTTGAATTACATGTGAGTTCCTGTAGCATCAAACCTCCACCTTCCATAGAAAACACTGCTTGCCCATCAAGATTGTTTCTGATCACAACAGACACTGCATATAAAGCCTTAACTGCTTCCTCAGAACTGCTAGATTTTACCATCCTTATTAGTTTAGGCAAAACACCTATCTCAAGAATCTGTTTTTGAACAACAGGGTTATTTTGACTAGCTTTCCCAAGAACCCATACAACAGTTGTACGTAATTCTTCCTCTTCTCTATAATGCTCTTTAACAATAGCAGAAAGACCTCCAAGTTTGTTCAAGTCATTTGCATTGTCAATAGGTTCTACAAGAACAAGAAGTTCATGTAGAGCTCGATGGTGATCATCCACAGACGAAGAAGAATTATTGAGATCTGCAATTGATATTTTCATAAGCTCTGCATTAGATGGCATGCGTAACTTTTCCATCATCCCCTTTATTTCTTCTCGACGCCTCTCCAGCTCTGTTGAACTTAACTTCTGAATTTCCTGTGTAGTCACCCTTAACTTCTCTGTATCAGAATGGCCATCAAATTTATCTTGCTCTGAACCACCAAGAATATGATCATCTATACCTTTCTCTGCATCTAGTTTTCGAATAAGAGCTTGTCCAATATCTGTATCCTTTTTAATTCGTCTTGGGTCAGAACTCACTCGATGAGCCTTGGGAGCATGGTTGAAAAACTCGCTCAAAACTCACATAACTCGTGAGTAACCGCGTTGCAGACAGGGAGGCGAGTTAATTGCGTGATTACTTGCAACTGAGTAACCCTAAAAACGCGCGGCAATTAATGGTTAAAAAATCGCGGGTATTGCAGGAAAAACGCGGTCAAAATTTTAGGGATGCGGTCTTTATATTTTTTTGCCCTAATTTTTTAGGGTTACAAACTCCAAAAAACGCGAGTATTGCAGGAAAGAAAACGACAACAGAAGAAAACGGACAAGGGAGGGCATGATTTGACATTTTTCACATGTATTTTTTGGTTTTTATTCTCTGCGAATTCACGTTTTGTAATTTCACGATTTCTTCATATGCGATTTCCGCCTGAGTCTTCTGCATTCATGTGGGAATCAAGAATGATTTTGTTAAAAAATTTATATTTTAAGTTTTAACAAACAAAACACTCAGCTTGACGAATGCGAACTGGATTTTTTTTTTTAAAGTTTATAATAATCTTTTATTAATTCGCAGACTCCATACTGGGAATTTAAATTAATTTGCAAACATTAATTTATTGATTATTCTTTATAGTTTATATTAATATTAATATTTCTATGAGTATTTATATTAATATTTCTATGAGTATTTTATGTTTGCAATATAAAGACTTCAGTATATAATATTATATTGCATCAAATTTATTTTATTTACATCAAATATATTTACATCAAATTTATTTTATACTGTATAGAGACTTCAATATCAAATTTATTTTATATTGCATCAAATTTATTTTATTTGTAATATAAACATAAAAATTCAATATCATTTTTTTTGCAATATTTAATATAAAGATTTAGTAATATTTGTAATTTTATAAAATAAAGGTTTGATATAATTTTAGTAATATTAGTAATAATTTTATGTAATATATTTAATATAAAGATTTCAGTAATATCAATTTTATTTGTATTTTGTAATATTCAATATAAAGACTTCAATATCAATTTTATTTGTAATATTCAATATGAAGACTTCAATATCAAATGTTTGATAAATTTGCCGAGTTATTGCCAAGTTTTTCCCCGAGTTTTTGCTGAGTCCCGAGTTTTTAAATTTTTTGGGTCTGTCGAGTTATTGCTGAGTCCGAGTTTTTCAAGAGTGCTCATTTTCCTTTGCAAGACCACTACCATGTCTCCTCCTTTTGCCACTAATCTCAGCATCCATGATCGAGCTCATATAGTCTTTTGCACAAGTTACCTTAATAATAGGTGATGAAGATATTCGAAGACCATGAGATAATCGTTCACTCAAGATGCCTGCGTATGTAAATGGAACCACTACATCACCATGCAAAGCTAGATTCCGTCTTATTGGTCTGCTAAAATGAGTCTTAATGTAATGTACCTTTCCCAGATAGCCAATAATAATTGTAATCTGTTCTACTGTTCAGTGGTCTCTTACTAATATTAAGAGGTAGTTTGTGAAGTGTTGGAAGTATTTGACAATAGTGATTCAACGTGTTTTATGTATAAAGATTGTATTAAGAATAACGTTGCAGACCCGAGAATAATGAAAGAACAGTTTACAGCAATGGTTCCAATTAGCAAAATAGGACTTATATACGGTTGCAAAACCAGACAGAATAATTATTAGAATTTATTGTTTCAACTCCGTTAACACAAATAGCATAGAAGGACAACCCAAGCTATATTCACTTCATTTCAGAAGTTAATAGGGAATGCGTGAGAGTAAACACTATAGCATAGAACATACTCGACTATGTCTTCATTCATTCGACAATATAACAGTAGACCACGTACTTGTGCATATGTGACACCATGGGTAGTAACAGGTTCAACTGTTAAATACGATGCCAATGGAAATCATGTCTTCTGCATTAATTTAATATACTTCCATGCAAGGCTTCCGCACCAGAAGATGGGTAACTCTTCTGCTAGATTTCCATTCACTATCTGACACGGGCACGAGATACATAAATATTGTCCACTGTGAAATCCCGATATCAGGAATGTGTGTTGAGCGACTATCTAATTGACCTGACTCTAGTCTCTGCTTTCACGATCATCTCCAGGGCATATGAACATATGCAAGTGGGAAATAAAATAGAATATAACAGCTGCCAAATACATATAGCCCGTATTCACAGATTGCAAGGAAAATCATTTCAGACACGATTCCATATTCTCACGACTCATTGCACACTTCTTGTCTTACTCGGCTCTTTAAAGAACCCATCAACTATACTCGACCAAGGCCAATGCCAATGCCAGTAGATATGCGATTGACTACAGAATGACAGCGATAGAGACATAAACGGTTGGCACAATTCTTCAGCACCAAAGTCCAATGTCATTCTATCAGTCGGCCAGGCATAACAAGGAAACAGTTTGTCTTGAATTCCATTTAGACACTGCAACGGTTGAATAACTTCCACGTCACTATTTCGGAGAAATATGAGTGAATCACATCATTTCTTCAGGCAATACGATATCTGTATGAATAAATAATCCCGACTTCCAATCTCCAGGAACTTCCCATTAAGCAATTATATAAGCGCCTCTAACAGTGAGAATGAAGTTTAATGAATAAATCCCTCAATATTGATGAGACGGCAATAGCAATTGCTTTCTCAATGTTTGGCTGTATCGGTCTCCTCCCGTCTCCTATGTTTCTTTATTCAATCGATTCCACATTCAGTTCTTATATGTGAATATACAAGAACTCTCCATAGATGGAAATCTCTGTATAATCTGAGTCTACAATTATACACAAGAATAATCTGCAAAGTCCTTACATACTGAAATCAGCCACACCAGGTTTTCGTCCAGCAAGGCCCCCAAATCCTGAGAGTTTTCGTTCCCAGAATCCCAATGTTAAATCTAAACATATTCAACTCTTCGTGATATTCATTCTATCAACTAAAGCCCCTTATATCTCCGCTAACCCCAGTTGGTTCAACTGATTTCCTTTAATTAATGACTTTATTAAAAATATAATGTTTATTAATGATTTAATCAAGTCATATTTTATAATTAATTAATTAAATAATAAAAAGGTCTTTTAAGAAAAAAGTAGACCTTTTTTAATATCTTATTAATTAACTCAACTCTTCTCGGATGTGCTAAAAAGTGGGAACATCACATTTAATATACCATTGCATTGACTTTGGAAATGACAGTCCTGATAAAATAGCAGAAATATCTTCAGCTAGAACTTGTATGGCCTTTATATGAGCATAAACATACTGTCTTTACTTTGCTTTCCTGGGATTATAAAATAAACACTTAACCCTTTTTTATTGCTTTCCTGGGATTATAGGGATTGGGGGCACTACCACGATTTGCAAACTTAATATGTCGGCTCATCTTGTGGTTCTCTCAACCACTTTGGGGCTCAATGAGGTTTTGAGAACCTCATCGGGCTCCGATGAGTTTTCAAAAAGCTCTATAATCTCCGCCTTCCTTATTTTCCATCTTCATAATCCCGATTTCAGCTTGCAACCCGATACTCCATTATGCTGTCGACCAAGCTGGAAACTTCCTCAGATGTGTTCTGTACAGTGGCAGCATTTGCATGATCTTCCAAAGCTTGTGTGATAAATAATGTGATCTCTTCATATCTTTAGATGCAGCTGGATGCAAAGCTGTCCTTCATCACAGGTTGTGGGATGCTGATGGGATTTGACTTCATACTTTAATTAATGTCTTTTCAACAATTCCTTCTGGTGTACATCTTGCAATACTAAAATGTAATCTTTTAGATTCTATGAGAAGATCCCTTAGAGTTCCTCAAAACAATATATACCACATTTTTCTATTAGCAAATTTAAGCTCGGGCTCTAGCAGGAAAGTTCTGGAACAACATAGCTGGCAGCAGTATGAATCCTCCTACTTGCTGATATACAAGAATCTAACATTAGCAGCAACATTGCCAAGTCCCCAATCTGTTAAGTGAGGTTCAAAATTATCAACCATGAGAATATTGCCAACTTGGTACCAAAATGTAATATTGAAGGCTGAAGGCAGCCAAGATGACCAGGCTCTTAGTCAAATTCTTTTTGGGCTTTGATTTTGCTTTAATATGTCTTTCTTCAACATTTCCATAGCTGCTGCCATGCCAAGCATATGAAATTCTTGTGCTCTTATGTTCATCCATAGTGTCTTCATGGCTGTTGCCATGCCCACCTTGTAGATATACTCATCTTTGTCTTGAGCAATTAATCTTCCTAAATTTTGATGCGGAAGGTTTACACTATCATTGGCAGCATGCACAGATGTTGCCAATGTAACACACATAATACCCATGCATGGTGATTCACATGTAGTGGTTGTCTCAGCATATGAAGATGTATCTGGATAAATGATAGTATGCATAGAGGGTGATATATCACTTCTTTCAACTCTGGAAAAGATCTTCATCATTGTGCAACACAAAATACCACTGACTTCTGTTACATCAAGGAACACAGCTGTACAACCACAACAGGTTTGACTGGCATCTTAACAGGAGATTTAAAAAAAAAAACATTTCATGATCAAAATTAGGGGTAACAGAAGGCTAAAGTAAGATCCTCTATTTCCATTGATGCTTAGGGCACCAGATATGCCAAAGTTGTAACTCCCTTGTGACAAAGATGGAGAAATGCAAATCTATGATTACTAGGTCATGAAAATTGCACTTGGAAAGCAAACAAGAAAGGGTATTAAAGAAAGTGCCAAATCTGCTGTTGATACAATGATAATGATACAAAGGAGCAATTGAAAGAGAAAGTGGAATAATTGATATCTTATATACAATATTTGGTTGGCTCAATCGAGTCTTCATCCACAATATTAGTATTTGTTTATCAATGTTGCAGATAAGGATGTACCTCTTGCAAGAGAATTTTGTAATATCATAAATACTACCAAAGCATTGACTGAGGAATTAGTTTCACTTGGATCTAATCTCATTGGTGAATCTTTTATTCTACATCATAAGATTCAAGAAAACCTTAATTCCATAAAAGATTTGAAAGAGAAATTAAATGTTGAGTTGCAGCTATTAGAATAGAGTTTTCCATAGGTCTTGGAGATGGTCAGAATTGATTTCCATATTCACGTCTTTGAAGAAATTGATGGAAGAGATCTTTGTTAGTGTTTTAATTTGCACCTTTCAATGCGACACAAAGTGGAATAGGTGTGTGGTAAAACTGCTCTTTGAATTACAAGGGGAAGCTCTTTGTATAATTAAAAACTAACCTAAAATTGGACAATATGTACTTGCAATTAACAATTTTTACAATGAATTTTTGGGGTAGTTCATGTTCATGCTGAATAAAATGTAAACGTGTATCTTTTTGGTTTTGCTTAACACTATGCAAAGGATTTTATCCCTTTTGACTAAAAAACAAATTCTACGAGTACACACTTATGCAATTTTGTTAAAAATAGAGATTGAGCAAGGTCAGTACACATGCAGTTGAACAGGTTAACACATAAACACAAATGCTATGGTTAAATTAATTATAGGACTAGATACAAAGCCACAAGCTATTTACAATACACAACTTGCAAATCTTTTGAAGCAATTTATTCCTTAGCACATATACCGAGACATCTCAATAAACATTTATAACCAAGACAAGTGTAATAGATATCATGGAGTGAATAACAAAATCACAATAACACTATATACTCAATGAACAACTCCAACAATAATGCTGGTGCGAGAATTACCATTGATTAAACTAAGTGCAAAAAGGCACTTATTTATATTGTTTACAAACAACTACATGAAAATAAATAAATAAAATTGATTGCACTTGTACCCTAACTATGAGTGCTTGCATAATCTACAAGCTTGATTAAAAATTATCTTGCCCACTAATTCTAATTTTGCATGTGATTGTTAGTTGAATGTAATGTCCCCGTTTTAGTTGACATTGTTTGTTGAGGAGTGAGCCTATCATTTTGTCCCTCGTAGGCTAACGGATGTGATTAGAGGGTTGCTTTTGGCAGTTATCCTGAGTTTGGGGACTTTACTCCATCAGTTGATTTAGGTTTGGGCCTTGGTGGAGACTCATAGAGCGATATTCAGACAAGACAGGGGTTACTATTTCTGGCAGGGCACCTGGCTCAGTTGGCTATCTCAGTTTCGACCCAATTTGACAGTTTGTTGAGCAAACAGAGAATAAGGGAGCATTTAATAATAATTAAGCGATTATTATTATGACTTTATATTATAAAGTCACTTTAAGTGAAATATTAAAGTTGTTAATTAATTAAATGGCTTATTATAAAGTATTTAATGATTTTATAATGAAGGGGGCGAAATATTTATTTAAATGAGTATTTATTACTAATTAAAAGTGAATGCCATTAATTAATTAAAATGCCTAAGCCAAGAGCGGCGAATTTATATTATTAAATGTATTTAAGTTGCTTTTTTGAGGGGGTCGAACTTTTGAGAGAGATTATATATTTTTTCAAAGACAGAATAGAACTCATTATGATATGATTATTCAAATTTTGTCTTTAATTATCTCAGAGAACATTGGGGTCTGTGAAACAAGGGTTTCTGCAAATTCTTTCAATCATTGGATTTTGGAGAACGTTCCCTCTTCAGAATCAGACATACTGAGACTGTGCAATACTAGTTGAAGCTTGTCCATCAGGGTGACTTCATTAAGAGGTTACATTTGTGCTTACAGGGAAGAAACTAATAAGGGTTTGAAGAAGAAATTATTTTATTCAAGAGGAATCGACTTTAGTCTTCATCTGTTAGATCTCCAGTCTTCCTTCTTAAATCCGTACAACACTCTTGCTGCAGCCAAGGCCGTACCATATCAGTTGAGAGGCGTGTGAGCTCAGTGGAAGAAAACGCCTTGCTTTTTCATTTGGTTCCTTCATCAGTTGGGGCACACTTTCTCTGTGAGGCGTTGGACATCATTATTGGCTGGAACATTGTTTTTTTAGAAGATTATATGTCATCTGCTGTTCATTCAAGGGCTGCGTATAAAATCAGGTTCCTTCATGAATAAAATTGCTGCCTTTTTCATTGCATGTATTGCCTTTAATATTGTAATAGTTGGATTGGAATAAGAAAGGCATTCTCAGTTCAAAAATCATATATTTATTGTTGTTATTGCATTTTACAAATTTATAGCATTTCTTTTCAAAATCGCACCTCTCTTTTATTTGCAAAAATCTCAAAAAAATCAAAACACACAAAAAAAACAAATTTGCATCCGTCATCAGCAATCAGGGTTGAGAGATACCTGGTCTCTACAGTGGTATCAGAGCATAGTCAGGGAGGAGAGCGCAGGAGACGGGGATCCTCCATTCCAGTGTGAGACAGTAGGGGTTCTAGGTATACACAAATCCAGTTCTAGCAGCAATGAGAACAGTGTCACTACACTGATGGCAAATCGTGAGATTCCGACAAGAGGGAATCAGGGAAAGAGCATGCCGGTGGTGATATTTCGATGACGAGTTCAGCCGAAGGCATGATAACATGATAGGCACGATGTCTCAGCTTATGGGCACAATGAGACAACATACACCACAGCAACATGTCTTCCAGCTAGGGCAATCTTGCAGGACTGTAGGTGCGGAGCAGCCACAGGTGTCAGTACCACAGTAGGCATCTTTCAGTGTTCCTGAGCGTACGCCTGGACAACCTACTTTCCTTGCCAGATAGGGTCCCTCCAGTTCAGCAGGTAGAGCAACCGGTCCCACAGACAGAGTTTCAGACGCCCCAGGGTACGTTAGTGGCTGATGTGACTAGGTACTTTGCAAAGTATTCGACATTGGCTCCTGAGATCAGGCAGTCTTTGTCTTTTCATGAGTTTATGGATGTGCATAGACCCAGAGGTGGAGGTAGATTTGAGCGCAGAGCTCCACAGTACCAGCCACCACCGCCACAGGTGAATCGTGATCTTCAGCATGCAGTGAGCAAGATTATCTTGCCTTATTTTGATGGTGCAGAGAGGAGTTCAGCGAGGTCTTGGGTACAAAAGCTTGATAATTACCTATCTTTGAGACCTATGCAGGAGGACGAGGCCATTAAGTTTGCTACACTGCATCTTGATGGGTTGGTGCATGACTGGTGGCATCACGACATGTATACACTGGGTCATCACATGTTTACCACTTATCAGGAGTTCACGAGCAGGCTCATAGAGCGTTTTGACAAAAAGGATCCAAAACTTTACTTCAGGGAGCTAGCTTAGCTTAGGCAAACAGGTAGTTTGGATACCTACATCAGTGAATTCCAGAAGATAGCAGTTATGGTGACAGGTATTTCGGAGAGGAGACTTGTTATCTTGTTTATTGAGGGGTTATATGAGCCTATGAGAGGTTGGGTCAAAGCATTTGATCCCCCTACTCTTCAGGAGGTGATGCGAAAGGCAAGGAGTATGGAGCTTGCTGCTCCGAAGAAACAATTTCAGTCTAAAACAAACACCTTGCCTGTTGAGGAGAGTCATACACTAGTTGCAGAACCAAAGAAGAAAACAACATCAAGAATTGACGATCCAACTTGTGACGAATTGAGAAGGAAACAACTATGTTTCTGGTGCAAAGAACCTTACAACAAGGAGCATGATTGTCCTTTGAGACCAAAGGGCAGAGCCAACCGCGCAATGTGGGTTTACTATGAAGATGTTGAGTTTGAGGATTCAGACTAGCAGGCTGTTTCAGAACATGCGGTGGCCGGGAATGCCTCTATGGAGTTTGGGCCCGATGCCAACTTGTCCCCATTGGTATTATCTGCTAGTGTACGGGATGATTCATTCAGGTTCAGGGGATTAGTGGATGGACAACGATGTATTGCTATGCTTGACACCAGAGCCACACACAATTTTATTGATGAGAGCTTTGTCAGTAGATGCAGATGCAGACTCCAGATAGAGGACTTCGCTGGATTCAGAGTTCGAGTGGCGGATGGATATACCCTCACTTACACTCGACGAATTTATAATCTCACCCTCATGCTGAATGATTATGAGTTGTAGGCAGACTTTTATGTGGTCAACCTAGGTGGGATGGATTTAGTGTTGGGTATGAGATGGCTTTAGGACATTAGTGTGTTCACCCTCAACTTGCCAAAAATGGAGATGAGATTTGAGATACAGGGCAAGAAATATGTGTTGAGGGGGATTACAGATGGGATCCTGCGCTCTATGTCTCTCGTTAGTGGGAAGGGTGAAAAGGTAGAGAAGGATTTTGCGCAGATTGGGTATGGTTTTGGATCCTACTCTCTTGACCCTATTCTGGAGATGAGTGATGATAGTGTTTGGGATCCTACTTGTTCACTGGGATTTTAGACTCAGCTTTCGGAGGAGTTTCATAGTGTGTACACGGTACAGAGTGCATATGGTTTCATGTTTGACCCGCACGTACACGATTTGTTTCAGGTGCACAGTTCTGGTATGCATGTGCTTGATATGTTGGATGATAGTATATCTTGTGCAGTTTTAGGGGACAAGTGTTGCTTGCAGTTTGACTTGCTTACTCCTAAGTTTCTTGATCCTAAGACAGACAACACTGAGGTTGACAGGGAATGGCATTCTATTCCAGTTGATTAGTTGTGGGAGTTATTGGATACAGTTGTGGCTAGTAGGAACATTGTCCGACACTATCCTTGGGATCCAGGTGGTGTGGTGCGTCCTTATTTGCAGAGATTGCTTGGGGACAAGCAATTTCAAGGAGGGCGGACTGTAATGTCCCCGTTTTAGTTGACATTGTTTGTTGAGGAGTGAGCCTATCATTTTGACCCTCGTAGGCTGACATATGTGATTAGAGGGTTGCTTTTGGCAGTTATCCTGAGTTTGGGAACTTTACTCCATCAGTTGATTTAGGTTTGGGCCTTGGTGGAGACTTGCAGAGCGATATTCAGGCACTTACTATTTATAGTAAGTCAGGCAAATAGGGGTTACTATTTCTGGCAGGGCACTTGGCTTAGTTGGCTATCTCAGTTTCGACTCAGTTTGACAGTTTGTTGAGCAAACGAAGAATAAGGGAGCATTTAATAATAATTAAACAATTATTATTATGACTTTATATTATTCAGTCACTTTAAGTGAAATATTAAAGTTATTAATTAATTAAATGGCTTATTATAAAGTATTTAATGACTTTATAATGAAGGGGGTGAAATATTTATTTAAATGAGTATTTATTACTCATTAAAAGTGAACGCCATTAATTAATTAAAATGCCTAAGTCAAGAGGGGCAAATTTATATTATTAAATGCATTTAAGTTGCTTTTTTGAGGGGGTCGAACTTTTGAGAGAGATTATATATTTTCCCAAAGATAGAATAGAACTCATTATGATATGATTATTCAAATTTTGTCTTTAATTATCTCAGAGAACATTGGGGTTTGTGAAACAAGGGTTTCTGCAAATTCTTTCAATCATTGGATTTTGGAGAACGTTCCTTCTTCAGAATCAGACATACTGAGACTGTGCAATACCTGTTGAAGCTTGTCCATCAGGGTGACTTCATTAAGAGGTTACATTTGTGCTTATAGGGAAGAAACTAATAAGGGTTTGAAGAAGAAATTATTTTATTCAAGAGGAATCGACTTTAGTCTTCATCTGTTAGATCTCCAGTCTTCCTTCTTAAAGCCGTACGACACTCTTGCTGCAGCCAAGGCCGTACCATATCAGTTGAGAGGCGTGTGAGCTCAGTGGAAGAAAATGCCTTGCTTTTTCATTTGGTTCCTTCATCAGTTGGGGTGCACTTTCTCTGTGAGGCGTTGGACATCATTATTGGTTGGAACATTGTTTTTTTAGAAGATTATATGTCATCTGCTGTTCATTCAAGGGCTGCGTATAAAATCAGGTTCCTTCATGAATAAAATCGCTGCCTTTTTCATTGCATGTATTGCCTTTAATATTGTAATAGTTGGATTGGAATAAGAAAGGCATTCTCAGTTCAAAAATCATATATTTATTGTTGTTATTGCATTTTACAAATTTATAGCATTTCTTTTCAAAATCGCACCTCTCTTTAATTTGCAAAAATCTCAAAAAAATCAAAACACACAAAAACAAACAAAAATTTGCATCCGTCATCAGCAGTCAGGTTTGAGAGACACCTGGTCTCTTACATTGAACTGATGTTTAAAATATTACAATTATCCCCTAAAGACTCTTGTCCTTTGCATGATAAATAAACAATCTAAAAATAGTTGAATCTGAGTTATATGTACACTAAAAATAGCAGAATCCAGCTCAAAATAGCTTATCCTAGAATATGCTTTTTTGCTTGAAAATGGTGATAAGCTATTTTTAGCATGTGCTAAAATAGAATTTTCTGGAAGGTGGCTCTAAATGACTTTGAATCTTATGATTTTGATTATGGCTAACCCTTTTGAAGACATATTGAAATTTTTAAAATTTAAACTTGGATTTTAATAATTGCTGAATTGTAGGCACCTTAATTGTGACAACAATTTTGAGTTTGAATGCGAGTTTACAAATTGATACAAATCTAGATGTTGTTTGTATGTTTCATAACCTCATTTAAGAGTTTATAGGAGACCTGTATGTTGAAATTGCTATAAAGGTTATTATTATGAAAAATAACGCTGCAATCTTTGTTCATAGGAGACCTGCTTTTGTCGTGTATTGAAGATGGCTGAATGTGTATAAGAGTCCATTAATAATGCATTTATTAATCTCATCTGCCTCCTCTACAAATTGATGTGTATGCTTTTTCTTTAGACCACAACTGAGTTGGTATTTTGTGCACTTGTAAACTTTTTGAATTCCAAATTACCCTTAGATAAGGTGTGTGTCTTTATCCCAGGTGCATGCTTGAACACTTCATGAATACTGATTTTTGTTTTAAATGAAATCTTCTTCGGGTAAGTGTGCATTTGCCCCTTTGGTGCGTGCCAATACATGGTATTCAAAATTGTTGTCATCTGCTTGTGCATGTGCTTCCACCTTTTGCCATGATTTTTGAATTTTTTAAAAGTTTATGCTCTAACGTGCATCTTGATCCTAGATGTGATTTTGATGAATAAAACCTTATTTTTTGTGCCTGTATTTTTCTCAGGCACTTCAATTTGGTTGTGTCTTTTCCTTTTTGCTGACCTCTAGTGCGTTTCTCTATGCATAGGCCATTATATCATGACCTTAACTTGAAAATTTCCTAATGTGGTGTGTAATTCCCAGCTAGGCATTTGCCTATGTTAATGATATAAACTTTTTGAAATTCTTTTACTTTGGTGAGGCGTGTGTGCCCTTGAGGCATTGCGCCATTATATTGTTATTGTTTTTCATCAAAGAAAATTGCATTTCAGCTCATATGTGTGTCCCTGAATGCGATTTTATTTTACAAATTATTTTCAATCCATCATTTCTACGTGCATGCCACTACATTGTCTAATGTGCCCTCAAATAGAAGAGGAATTTGCTCTTTTAGAGAGGTGTGCACCAAAAGTCCCATGTGCATTTGTATTGTTATCCACACAATTGAGATTTGCCAAGTGTCATTGACCCTCTTCTTCATTTGGAACTTAAAACAATGATGCAACCATCTCCTCACAATTGTTGTTTCTTGCACTTCTGTGTTTATCATTTGATGGTGAGTATTTCACTTTGACAGATGTATTTATGAACTTACTTTTGCTCTTGCAAAATTGTAGAAAAAGATGACAAAACATGGGGACCAATAGGGATGAAGTTTGAAACATGATCTTTGACTTTGATGATGATGTGGTATTTTAACTTAAAATTTGTCATCATACGATTTTTTTTTGTATGGGTACAACAGTCTTCATTTGCATAAAGAATGGAAAGAGGTCTATAAATACAGGATTAGAGCCTTAAAAAGCAGAAAGGATAAATTCAAGGAGATTTTTGTTCCAAAACACCTTGGATAATATTTGTGAATCCATTGAAAAAATTCCATGTAAGTTCTATGATGAACATGATTCAATCAATTCAGTGGATGTCATGGGGGAGCAATTGGAGAAAGTGAAAAGGAAAATCATTGAAAGAGTCCTGGTTCGATGCAACACCAATTGACAAACTCATGAAATTAAAAGTCTTGTGTGAAGATTTTGGAAAGAATTAAAGCGAGTTCAACAAAATGCCTCAAATGTTGGATATTTCCATTGCCAGAGATGTGCACTACTGATATTCTGATGTTCTAGATTAAGAAGCAGTCAAAGCAACACTAGACAAATTCAGCTTATATCAATAGAATTATCAAAGGCCAGCAATGAACCATCAAATTCTCAAGAAGTGTGATCATAGGATTTACAAAACCAAGATTTATTATTTTGCTACTTAATTTATTATTAAATGACATTTATTAATTGATGATTATACTATGCTACTTATAAAACAAAGTGCTGCAATATAACACCATATTTGAGCTTGGAAAACTCTAATTGTGGGGTAAAAAACTCAGTTGGTAGAGGCAATTGCTCATCTACCTCAGTATATTGCTCATGAAAAAGGATGATACAAGTCTACAAGACACAATTGTGGGGTAAAATATCGAAGGCCAGCAATGATCTTTAAACCTCTCAAGGATTATGCTCGTAGAATTTACAAAACCAAGATTTATTATTGTGCTACTTTATTCATTATTAAATTACAGTTGTATATTAAATGATGATTATGCTATACTACTTATAAAACAAAGTGCTGCAATACAACACCATATTTGAGCTTGGAAAACTCTAATTGTGGGGTGAAAAACTCAGTAAAGGCCACTACTTATCTACCTTAGTATACTACTCATGTAAAAGGATGATACAGTACACGATTGCTCACCTTAATGGTGGAGAATGGTACAACACATGATTGTTCTCTATTATACAATTCCATATATATATATATAATTTCCAAAGAAGAATTTAAGAGACATGACCTTTCATTTCTTCATCCTTATGAGTTCTCATGTACAATAGAGTCTTTGAAATCCTGCAAGAAGACTTCCTGTCACAAGAAGCTCCAAACAATGTTTGCTCACTTAATATTCTATTATTCAAAAATATACTTGTGATGTAACTGCATCTGTGTGGACATCTACACAACTGCATTTGTTCCCACTGTACGTTTATTCATTCTATTCCTTCACAACTTGATTCCTTCAATAGTCCCTACATTTGACTCTAATTTTTTGTTCATATATTTCTTCTTTGTTTTGTACCATTTGATTACTCACCAAGAAGAAGCTCATTAATCAAAGCTCACAACACTCAAGTACATGTCAAGTTTGGGTTGAAAAGTAATATTTTAATATATTGCTTATTTGCTAAGTTACCGATTCGTTTTTGGATTCGGGTACGGGTACGAGAATCCAGTATGGGATTTGACAAAAAAATTTTTTTGGGGTTGGGTACGGCAATACAAAAAACATATAAAAATAAAAAATATATACATATTTGCAGCAGTAATTAAGTTCAGAATACACCACCATATTAATAGTCTAATAACATAGCAAAAATACATCACCACTTTCATAGTGACTAAGTCAAATATTAAAATATTAGTGATTAGTAATACAAAAAATATAAAAATAAAAAATATATACATATTTGCAGCAGTAATTAAGTTTAGTATACACCACCATATTAATAGTCAAATAACATAGCAAAAATACACCACCACTTTATACTCAAATATTAAAATATTAGTGATACTCAAATGTCAAAAGTCATGATATAAAAATGTCAAAGTATTTACAATCAGTGATAATCCCTTTTTATTTTTGCAAATTATAAATATGAGGTATATAAATATTTTATTTATTGACAATTTTTATTTTTGCAAATTATGAATATGAGGTATATAAATATTTTATTTATTGGCAATTCTAAGTATCACTGTGTTTATATTTTATAATTTATAATTTTGATTTTGATCAGATATATATAATATAGCTGAACTTGTACCCGTACACAAGGATGTATAATTTATTGGCAACATTTCCTGTGGAAAGAAGGAAAATGAATAATAAAAAAAAAATCGTAATGATTTACGAGGAAAGAAAACAGAGCAATATCATTTAAAAGATTTAGCATTGGAATATTGAGACAATCGAGTGTGTGATATAGAGAAGGGTGTGCGCGATATTTTACACACAAATTAGCAATGGCGGAAGAAATTCCCCCGAAGCAGCAGATTGCCACGCAATGTGTGGGATTGTCACTTTTTCCGTTCAAGCAGCCGGATTCGGCTCAGGTTCAAATCAGATTCGCTTTTATTTACCTACAGAGCATTGATTGTACCCTGCCCGTATCCACAGGAAAAACTCGAATCCTCTCCAAATTCGTTTCGTACCTGTGCTGTATCCCGTAATCGTACCATATCGTATCGTATCCGGGGGCTGCTATGGACGAATCGGTAACTTAGCTTATTTGTAATGTTTCAATGATTAATATTTCCCAATGACTTTAAATGCACCAACAAGTTTGGAAATATTATTTTAATTTCATAACCACCTCATTGTTATGGGAATAATCTATTTATATTTGGGAAATGAACTATTGTAAAGAACTTCTGAATTTTTTTTGTAGAAGCGTGTGAAGGAAATACAAAACACTTTGCAATTTTGTTGTTGAGGAAATCAATCAAATTTATTTAGGAATTGTTGGTCGTTTTGTTCAGATTTGCAGTATTCCTAAGTCTGTTGGAAGTCTTAAATTTTCTCAGCATTTTTCCTTTCTAAATCTGCAAAAGTGATTTATTTGTCAACTTACCAAACCCTACCAGTACTTACCATTTTGTTGTACTGTGTTGTAGTGATATGTGATGAACTCCCGTTTTCTGCAGCATTTGCTCTTGGGGTTCTCGTTACCCCTTCTTGGCTATATGTACTAGTTTCTTGACCACTTGTGTTGGTGGTACCTTGTGGTTTTGTATTTCTTTGCTTTTTGTTCTTCCCCATTTGTGGTGCTTTCTAGGTTATATTTCTTTGCTGTTCTCTTGAGTCCCATTGACCTACTTTTGTTCTTCTGTGGACAATTTCTTTCTTTCTTTCTATGTTCTCTTTAATTCAATGCACACATCTTTCAGCATATTCAGTTTTCAGATTTATTTTCAATTCTGTAAAACCCTTAAGAAACTCCAAAACACAAGTTTGTAAAGTGTACAACCAGTAGATAGGATTTTGGTTTCAAACAAGGCAGCT
>VDFB02041314.1:0-68530 GCA_007258455.2 Sequoia sempervirens
ATTTCCAATAATTGTTAATTCTCTGAAGAGCCCGCTAGCTCCTCACTGTTGCAGCTGACGCGACTTGGATAGCAATTACGCTAAGAGAGAGAATTGGATTTGAAGCGTCTGTATTCCTTGCTGCGTACAACACTTCCTCTAACCACGTTCGAGGCAATGGCTCAAGGTTAACGCTAGTAAATCAGAGAGCTAAGACGGAACCAGTTCCAGTCCCAGATTCTGAGCATGGAGACTGTGATTGTTAAAAATGAAAAGGATTAAGAATATGGTGGGGAGATTTGATAAACAACTCCATACTACTTCCCTCCGGCAATGCAAGAGAATCCCCCTTATGACGAAAAAGGAAAAGATTGAAAACGAAGGTCGGATTTCCAAAACAGCTCCAAGAATCCTTTCATCTGCCCAGTCTTGGGCGTTTCTCCACCTGGAGGATGAGGTTCCAGAAACCCGCCTCAAAGACCCCCCCGACACCAAAGAGATTTCCTTCCAATTTTATGCCGACATTAATATTTACAATGTTATTTAAATATTAAAACATTAGTTCGTTCCTCTCCAAGGTTTCCAATGTTTATTTATATCATTTATCATTCAAATTCATACTTCTTTTTAAATCATAAAAGATGCATATATATATTTATATATATATTTACATTGGCCTAGGTAATTGATTAATTAAGTTGAATTATTTACGACCAAATTACGACTTAGATACTTGTCATACACCGACTCGAGGTAGATGATAAAATAGATCCATTGTTAACCATGTCCTCTCCCTGACGATGTTTCCCTTTCTCTCGTGGCATTGGCAATCCTGCATCCACTGACAAGGATTATGGTTAGATCGTTCTCAACGGCTAAATATTATGCATTTAATTTAAATCTCATGATCTCATTCAACTTCACATGAATAATAAATTCACTTGCAAGATAAGGAGTTCGTTAACAATACAGTTACAATAAAAGAACGTTCATTGAATTATCCATGTCGTAATCTCATGAAAGCAGTTATTTGCAACTAACATTGCATTCAAAATGCATAACCAACATATAGTCTGAATGCGAGGGATGTGACATACTTCTCCCCTTAAGAATCATCGTCCTCGATGATTGTTTATTCTAAATTTAAACATAGCCATAAAATAAAGATAGTGTTCTCGTTTGTTCAACGAAAGATAAGGAAATTTTTGAAGGATTTCTACATAATCCTCCTAGGAAACATTTACTTAGCTTTAATAGCTTTCACCAATCTTTTATGATTAGTTTGATTTGTTTTCTATTTCAGATAGCATTTTAGGACTATTGATAATCCTGCCTTCTAGCTTTCCCAGCTTACAAGAATTCGACATCTTTTCTGTCTAATGAACCGTCTGGGTAGCAAAATTATAAAAGTGGTTACAACAACACCTTTAAGCGGAATACTCTTCCTAAGTACAACAATCAATTATTTTTATCACAGATTGACCAAGAGAATTTTACCAGAGGTTAACATCAACCTTCACTTCTCTAGCTGAAAGATTTTCATCAAGCACCAGTTTCATTTATCTAATGCATCCTTAAAATAAACTATTAAGCACTTACAAAATATCAGAATTTCTTTCTAGTTTAATTGTCCTCCAGGACTCGACATGCCACTGAAAAGAAGAAATTCCCCTCAGTTGCCATCTGAGCTTTGGTGTATACTCTCACTTAACCAACTCTGTCGCACTACTAATGATACCCTCCTACTGAGTACAACAACTCTGGTTAGCTAAGCGTCTGAAGTATAAGTTCACCATCCTGCTCGGCTTGGAGAGACTATTCACCTGGGCTTACTGAACTACATGTCCGCCCACATATCCTATCACAAAGTTTCCTCCTTTGTAAAGTTAAGAACATATTAGGTGTATTTTCCTCCAATTTACTTCCTCGTAGGATCCATCAGAGGCCCATCCCAGACATGATAGAGGTGAACATTTCATCAAATAGTGAACAATCAAAAAGGTTCATGCACAATAATTTATCTCAATACCAAAATATAAACAGTTTTGATTTCAACAATAAGTCCAAAGAATAAGCTCATTTTCATCATTAAATCATGTTTTGACCAATGGCCATTAATAATCTTCAAAATTCAGTGACTAGACTGTTTCCTAGTTTAATAAATAAAGTAATGGCATTCCTTGCCAATATTAAAAGGAAATTTTATTTTATTTTTAAATTCAAAGAAGTGTCAAAATCTAGGGAACACTTATCATACACCGCGCAACTTGACTAAGTCTTTAACAAGGAATTAGATTCTTGTACTATAGTCAGTCTCTCCAAAAATTACACTAGGTCAGAGATTATGCTACAATGTATCAACACTTTAGCCCTTCAAGACTTCCATCATGCTCTAAATTTTTTTGCAATAAAATGATTATAACACATCTGTTCCTATTTCTTGGAGTATCCTTCGTTCATCGCTTAGATGACTTCATAGGATTGTGCATTCGCAACATACAAAGATTATAATAGAAACACAAACTTCTTTTCTTCGCTTCGCTCTACAAAGTTCTTTTTTTTTTTTTTTTACTAAATAAACAGCTTTATCATAGTACCTTGATGATAGCAATTCTTATAGTTCACGGTCATTTGACCATAATATCATGAAAATAACTAGTATCTTCACCTTTCCACTGTTATGGTTAAAGACATCAGAATTCTTTATGCCTTTGACAGGAGTTACCAAGAGGATCCGAAATTCAAGCTTGCTTCATGTATTGAACTGCAACACTCTCATTCTTATTGATTCACAACACTATTCTTCTATTTCTTCTCAAGTAGATAATAATAACTAAGCATGTCTGAACTACATTTTTTTTTCAGAGTCATGCATAGTCTTTGGTATATCAAGCAAAAATGTTTTGCGAATGTACGCATTCACACGAGTTGTCTGCTTAACTGCTCCATCATCATTGTACCATTCATGAACGAAATTTTGAACAATAGCCTATGTGATGAGAGGTCAATGAGGGTTTCGAACAATAAACTTTTACCATTTTACTTGGTCCCTTCAGGAGATTATCTAGCAGATACTCACCATCACCTTAATCATGTTGTTGTTGTCTTCATTACCTCTGTTCATAAGGGAATGTCTCTGTAGTGCCAAACATAGAAATCTGTCCAAGAGTTCTACCGGTGATGCTTGTCCAAAATTTGTATGAATATATATGCACCATGGAATTTACAGCCGCTAGCCTAACCACAATCACTGCTAAGAGGATGAACCAATTTCATCTGAAATTCTTGATTATTAATGGCAAACCATTTATACCCATTACTCCCTAAGGTACCATAAAAATCAAAGTTCTTTCTTGATGATTGTCATGTAAATATGTTTTGAGACCTGATCAAAAGGTTCATACGTAATTCATTAAGGAGCATAGTGAGAGCTCTGTTTGTCATATAGTCAATATTCTTCTAACAAGTATTTGTCATTCCAGTAACATTGCAGACCATGCATGTCGCTAACAAACTTGTCACCTTAAGTTATCCATCATCTTGTCATATTATATCAGCATTTCATGCTGCTCATGACAACAACTTCCTGTCATAACAAAACAAATCCTACAACTCTTGATTCATCGGTCTGATGAAGAACCAAAAGTGATATCCTCAAACAACTTAATTTGTGATCTTACAATATTATCAATATGAGGTAACTCCTCTTCCATAAAGTAATTAAACATCCATTCAGTTACTGACTCATTCTTCTAAACTCCACAAAGGAATTAAAAGATAAAACACTAATCTGCTTCCCCTTTTCTCAAGTTATCTCTCATGTACCAACATGTTATCCTTGACTATTGCTTTTCTTTTCATCTTGATCCTTTAATTCCACTTGGCTCTTTCCGAACCATCTAGAAGTTAGACCAGATTTCATCTTATCTTGATATAATTTCAAGGATTTCTGATGCTCAGATGCCCCTGCACCTGGTTGATTGCTTCTGGATCTTCCAATCCTTTAGCCCATAAGTTCAAATTAAGCTATTATTTAAGTTTTGATCACAATCTTGGTACCCTAGGCATACCTTGCCTTAACTTAGAATAATTTCATAATTACTTGATAACTCAAATTATTTCTAAGAGCATTTAACGGTTACAAGAAAAATTGTTTACAAAAATTATTATCTCTTCCTGAGACAGATTCAATTCCAATGGTTACAAAAAGGCTATCACTCGCTGTGATAGGCTCAGTATAAGATTTGTTTATAGGATTGGCTATCACTTCCTGTGATAGACTCAATCACGTAATTGTTTACAGTAACTATCACTTCCTGTGATAGATCCAATACAAAAATGTTTCAACAATAACTATCACTTCCTGTGATAGATTTTTAATGCAAAATAACTACCACTCACTGTGATAGATTCAAAGCAAAGGTTTACAAGGTTCACAAGGTCGATTTCAATTTTCTGAGTTGCATGATGAGCCCCGAGGTTCAGTGTCGAACCTGGTAGCTCTGATACCATATGTAACAACCTATCAGGTCTATAGTTTGAAAATTCAACTATCAACTAACTTTCAGTTGAAGTTCAACTAACTTATTTTCCAAACTAGGTTTTCCAAATCGTTCTCAACTGAATGAATAACTGTCATACTAGGGTTTAATCAAGCATAAAATAACTAACTGAAGAATAACTGCTAGGCATCATTAACTAACTTCCATTCATAACAAGTAACTAAATCAGCTGCCAATCTTTTCCATTCAAAACTACTTGAGCAATACATTAATTACATAACAGTAAATGTAGCATATAAAGTACCCAAATGAACATATATTGTACCTGAATTAGCGGAGGTAGGTAACCCCTTATGTAGACATCATTAAACTGAAATGCTGATCATCAACACTTGAGAAAAGAGAAATATCATCAAGGGCTTTACCACCCAACCAAGACCTACTGGTCTCCCGAGTTTCTTCAACTGAAGAACCCGCCCTTCACGAGGGTAATCAACATGGATCACATTATCATCATGCCTCTGAGCCTGGTGTCAAGGACCTATACCTCCTGATCGACCTAACTAAGGGTACCTCCCAACTAGAAGGCCTCTCTGATCAGTGGTATATCTGGTACTTGATAGCTGACAGATGCTGAATCTAGCATCGTACCTTGGCCAAGGATTTTTATATTGCTGGCACTCTTGTGCCGTTATCTCTGGCACTCCTGTGCCGATATTTCTGGCACTCCTGTGCCGTCAGCTCTCTCACCCTTACTCGACATGATAATTCTTAGAACAAGTTAATAATTTTGCATCAACTGATTCGGTTATTGTACATTTCTTAGATTAGGGTTAAGCTGATACCATTATGCATCTATTCATGAAGAGAGAGATTCAGCTCAACGTCTTTCACTTTCTCTTAAGATTAACTACCTTCTCTAAACAAAGAATGTTTCATTGAGCACCTATGACCAACGACGTATTCCATTAAGTGGTCTTTATTCAACTTTGTATTTTGGACCCAAGTTTATACTACAAGGTCTAGTTAACTTTTGCAAATGAAAATAAATGATCTGTTAGCCAGAAACATGACAAGTGAAGTAGTCAAAGTCTTGGCACCCGTAAGGAATTCTCCAGATTTATCAAACTCTGTATGAGAGAGGCCCGTGCCAACTCTGATTCCCAAAACAGAGTGGAAAGATTACTTATCTGAATTCGTTTAAGACTGTCCTCAGTCCAGATTTGGTTCTCAATCTTTTCTTAATTTTATGGTTAACCTCCTGGTTAAGTCATGTGTATAGAGAGAGACAAAATTTAGCTGATTCAATATAATGTCCTTCCAGTTCTTAACCAATTACAAGCTAGTTAAGGATCTCGGATTAGAGGAGAGGTATACCTTAACCAATTCAGCATTTATGAATAGCGGGAACTCATTTAAGACAAAGTGAAATAATGCTCATGAAAACTTCAAGATGTTTTGGACTACTTACTAATTAGATGGTAGGGTAATTCGGTTTCCTTTCAAGGAATTTCTCAGAAGTTAACAACAAAGTCCAATACCGTATAAGCTTTTGAAGAAAGGATGAAAGACCTGTCCTTAAAATGCGTGGTACAAGATACATCTATTGATATATATATAAATTGCCAGGACATAGGTTGGAGATATTATGCTAACCATTAGCAGCGCAACATCTAAAGATGATACCCATCTCCCACGCTATGCTTGGATATTAGGTTAGAGGATGTGTGCTCTCAGACCAACAATCTTCACAGAGAAGAGAACTCAGATCACGACCAAGAGTCAATATTGATTAAAAAGGGTTTACAGCTTCAAGACAGAAAACTTTTACTAACATTTTCAAGATGTTCACCCTACTCAGTTCCAGGTGTTAAACAGTGGACAAAAGTTACCCGAATGCAAGGCAATTCTAGATTTGGGTTCAAGGAAAGAATATGTAGGTCACCAATAAGAAAAGATTTGTAATTGCACCTCACAGATTGACCAAGTACAATTATAAACAACGAACAGAGTCAAGCCTTGTCTCGGGCCAGAGAATCAAAATAAAATAAATAGGACTGGTGCTAAATGATGGTCCGAGACAAGTTAACAACAAGAATGATTCAACATTGCGTTCCATTTAAGGAAGGATTACAACCAAAGCGGATTCCTAAGCTAAAATCTATCTGATCAAGAATTTGAAATATCATTTCTTTTTCAAGAACTTATTTTCCTTGTATTTCCACAAACGTAGTGAAGAGAAACATTTAGACACATAGGGTTTTGCTTACATGCCTGAAAGAAAAGAACGATTTCCAATAATTGTTAATTCTCTGAAGAGCCCGCTAGCTCCTCACCGTTGCAGCTGACGCGACTTGGATAGCAATTACGCTAAGAGAGAGAGAATTGGATTTGAAGCGTCTGTATTCCTTGCCGCGTACAACACTTCCTCTAACCACGTTCGAGGCAATGGCTCAAGGTTAACGCTAATAAATTAGAGAGCTAAGACGGAACCAGTTCCAGTCCCAGATTCCGAGCATGGAGACTGTGATTGTTAAAAGTGAAGAGGATTAAGAATATGGTGGGGAGATTTGATAAACAACTCAATACTACTTCGCTTCAGGCAATGCAAGCGAATACGTCTTTTTCCCTTCCCACACCCTTATAACGAAAAAGGTAAAGATTGAAAACGAAGGTCGGATTTCCAAACAGCTCCAAGAATCCTTTCATCTGCCCAGTCTTGGGCGTTTCTCCACCTGGAAGATGAGGTTCCAGAAACCCGCCTCAAAGACCCCCCGACACCAAAGAGGTTTCCTTCCAATTTTATGCCGACTTTAATATTTACAATGTTATTTAAATATTAAAACATGAGTCCTCTCCAAGGTTTCCAATGTTTATTTATATCATTTATCATTCAAATTCATACTTCTTTTTAAATTATAAAAGATGCATATATATATATATATATTTACATTGGCCTAGGTAATTGATTAATTAAATTGAATTATTTACGACCAAGTTACGACTTAGATACTTGTCATACACCGACTCAAGGTAGATGATAAAATAGATCCATTGTTAACCATGTCCTCTCCCTGACGATGTTTCCCTTTCTCTCGTGGCATTGGCAATCCTGCATCCACTGACAAGGATTATGGTTAGATCGTTCTCAACGGCTAAATAATATGCATTTAATTTAAATCTCATGATCTCATTCAACTTCACATGAATAATAAATTCACTTGCAAGATAAGGAGTTCGTTAACATTACAGTTACAATAAAAGAACGTTCATTGCATTATCCATGTCGTAATCTCATGAAAGCAGTTATTTGCAACTAACATTGCATTCAAAATGCATAACCAACATATAGTCTGAATCGAGGGATGTGACAAGTAGGACTTATATTGTCTAGTGTTGATGATGACCTTTGTGTGGGCTATATCGGACATTGATTGTCCCCACCCACTTTGGACCGTCTTTGGGAGATCTATGGAGACCCAATCTCTCTCCATTCCTAGAGGATCCTGCTTCAATTGTCTCTTACCCATTGCTTGGAGAGATAATACACCCTTTGATCATGATACTTTAGAGGAGCTTGAGTATTTAGACACCCTTACATGTTCTGATGGATTAGAGGCTTGTCTCATAGTTCCTACTCTTCAGACTGAGATTATACATGTATCATCCATTGTTCCTGATGACATCAGTATCACCACATTGGCCCCTATGGATTCAGTTCAACATCATGACCATCTTGGTCATTCATTATCTGCTACATCATGGGATTCTTATCTTGCAGACACATTCTTGTTTGTTGAGTCTCACACTACAGATCTTGAGGATTATTTTGAGGACATTCATCTCCTCTACCTTGATAGTCAGGTTATCACTGTACACCCACCATTATCCATGCATTTAGAGGTTGCATTTCAGGATTCTCCACATCAGTTTGGATTTGGCATCATTTGTTTCAGTTCAGACAGAGAGATTCTTCAACATCCTATCATGGCACCCATCTTGAGACAGATTGGTTCTTCACTCTTCACAGGGTTTCTTCGATATCGTCCTTTGGATCCATTTCTTCCCAAGGGGAGGAATATTATTTGCCGCTTCAGGATCTCCTTTGGATTCTACATCAGGCATCTACCATTGTGATAGGAGTTTCTTCATTGTGGGGGGGCCTTCTTGTCTCTTTATATCTCTCCTATGGAGACCATTGTATATGTACTTATATGATAGAAGTTGTCTATGGGGGTATCATGTAATCCACCTCCTATCCTTCTTTCATTAGTGCATTTCATTCTTTTCTTTTCTCTTCTTGGAGGGGAGTTTTGTTCCCATGAGGTTTTCTCCCTTTCTCCACTTTACAGAGATTTGGATGTATTCGGGTACCTGATCAGGCCTAGTTGTCGGGACCCTTGTTTGCTTTCATGCATTGTAGTTACCTTTGCTTTCTTGCACATGTTTGTAGTTGCACTCTTGCTCATCTTAAGGGGGGTGGTTAGAGTAAAGGTTTTAACTTAATTATGTTAATTAAGTTACCTTTATTCTCTCTTAAGATTTCACTTTAGTTTGCATATTGTGACATTTAATAATTATATTAATTATTAAATGTCTACCTATTAGGGTTTCTTTAGGGTTACACAATCTCCTTTTATAAGGATTGATCATTGTATTTTATCTAACTCTCTGATTAATACATTTTTAGCTTTCAGAGCACACTGCTTTTTTTGTCTCGAATGTCTTCTTTCTGTATTAAAGTTATTTGCATCACCGAGGTGATCTTGAGGTCTAGAAGTTGGCTTTCTCAACTTCTCTGATGGTGATTTGGCAGGTGTGGCAGGTTTTGACATGCTCATATGCATCTTTGAAAACGGAGGGCCAACAGTACCCAACTCTTAGAATTTGATAAGCTGTTGCCTGACTTCCTCCATGGCCTGTCCCGAACTTGGAATGAAAATGTTCCATGATTCTCTTGGCTTCATCATTCCCAACACATCTTAAGTAAATTCCTTCTTGATTCCTTCTATAAAGCACTGATCCTTGAAGCATGTAGCATTGGCACTTGAGCCTGAAGGCTTGTTTTTGTGCTGGATTCATCTGCGTGGGATACTTGTGATTTATCAGGTATGCGGTGATGTCATAATACCACTCCTCTGGGGAGATATCAATCAACACATATGTCTATTGCACTAGGCCGGGCCCTTCAATGGCCATTGTCTGAGCTAAAGGTTGCCCACGAACTAGCTTCATCGGTTGTAACTCAATATCATATTCTTGGATAGTGGCGACCCACTTTCCTCTTCTCTCTCCTAGCTCATTTTGCATTAAGAGTGTTTTGACAGCTGCATCATGAATGATGGAAAAAACTTTACTCCTCAAGATATATTGTTTGAATTTTTTTGATGGCCTTCACCAATGCATAGGCCTTCTTTTCAATACTCGGGTACCTCAATTCTACATCCTTAAGGGGTGAGCTCATAAAAGCTATGGGATGCTCATCTCTCTCTTCCGTTCTCTGAGTTAGCATTGCAGCACAAGAATGCTTTGATGCAAAGGAATACAAGTAGAATGGCTTTGTATAGTCTGGGCTAACCAGGACAGGAGCATCAGCGATGACCTGCTTGATTTCTTCAAATGCTTTCTTTGACAATGGTGTCCACTCCATCTTGGCATCCTTCTTTAACATCTCATTTAAAGGCTTCACTATCTCGGAAAACCCGGTGATAAATTTTCTGACAAAATTGATCTTCCCAAAGAAAGATCTCAATTCCTTTTGGCTAGTAGGAAAATGTATTCTTGAAATTGCTCTATGTGTTTAGGATCAATTGATATCCCCTTGTAGATGCATTTTATCTTTTCGGTGACCACGAATATGTATAACGGATTTACTGGAAATACATACCTTTGGCATCTTTGAAATACCTTTCTCAAGTCTTCTATGTGATCTTCCCTCTTCTTCAAAAATACTATCAAATCATCCATATAGATAATTATGCATTTCCCAATCAAATCTATGAAGGTGATGTCCATGGCCCTCTGAAATGTGGCTCCTACATTGATTAAACCAAAGGGCATTATTTTGTGAGCAAAGGTTCCCCATTTTGTTGTGAATGTTTTTTTCAATCTATCTTCATATTTGACAAGTACTTGGTTGTACCTAGAATATCCATCCAAAAAGGACATCATTTGTGAACCATTGATGATTTGTAAAACCTCATCGAGTGATGGTAAATGATAATTATCCTTTTCAGAGGCTTTATTTAAATTTCAAAAATAAAAACATAGCCTTATTTCTCCATTTTTCTTTTAGATTGGGATGATATTGGCGACCCACGTTGAGTGGCGCAATGGGAATATGATTCCTGCTGATAACAATTTCTTGACCTCCTGATGAATGAGTGGTTCCAATAGTGGGTTGACTGGTAGTTGGCGCTGCCTAAATGGTTTACTTCCTGGTTTGAGTGGAATCGTATGTGTGATGATGGAAGTATCATAAGTCTTTAAATCTTCATAGCTCCAAGCTATGACATCAGGAAACTCCTTTATACTCTGAATTATCCCAGCCTTTTCCTCTGGTGAGCAAGCTTTACCTATGCATACATTCTTGACCTCATCCTCAGTTCTTAGATTCAATTTCTCATACTGGTCCCCCTCAATCCTCTGGTTCTTCACTTGATCAATTTTATCTTGGTCGAATATTATTTCTAATTGTATCATCCCCCTTGGAATGATGTTTTTCTTAAGATTCATGATTCCATCTTCATCAAATTCTGCTTCTCTTATTGTCTCATCTTCATCAATAACTTTTGTTGCAAAAACATCTGAGCTTTGTAAGAACTCAAGAATGTGATCATTGTATTCAAATAATTGGAAATTTGTGATATTATTCAGAATTGATGGTATTGATGATAGCTCAACTGTAAACTAACTTATACCATTCATGGAAAGTGGCTCTAATGAACTAGCAACTTGTGCCAAGGAATTCACAACTTGATTACTTGACTAGTTTATAGACTGAATGTTAAAAGCTTTGAATCTCTCAATAAGATCCCATACTCTATTGCGGTAACGAGCTAACCTCTTATTATGAGAAACATATTGCTTCTTTATCTACTTCATGACTATTTCTGAATCTCTAAGAGCATGTAATAGCTTTGCTCCTTTCCTCAGTGCTAGCAGTAATCCATGAATCAATGACTCATATTCTGCTACGTTATTTGTTCAGGGGAATTCTAGTCTGTGAGATGCAAGATATACTTCTCTGTTTGGATTGATTAACTCAAAACCAGCTCCATCTCCTTTCTTTGACTTGGATCCATCGAACCTTAAGATCCAAACTTGTTCTTGCTGCAGAGGCTATGGATCTGTGTTTCCTTCTTGAGAATCTTGGTCAGATTCTATCTCTTGTATTCTTGTTGAGGTAGAGCTATTAATACAATTGACCTCTGCATGGCTTGAAAGGCCCAATGTTTTTGAAATTATTTCCTGTACTTCTTCTATGGCCTTGTGGAACATCTTGCATATGAATTTAGAATGGGAAACATTGTGGATTCAACACCAATTTGGAAGCAATAGATCTTGAATATAAATATTTTCATGTAATTCTGCCTTTAATTGATCAATTTTCTAGACAAAGTTTCTAAAATTTTCAAACATTTCATCATTATCCTAGGATCTTTCCCCCTTTTTGATATGTGCATCGGTGGAATCAATCATCTAGTTGCTTTCCTGAGATGACCCATGCAACATGAGGACTTCATTCACTTTAGGCCTGTAAGAGCCTAAATCTATTTCTAGAAACAAGATTTCATTGTTCTCTCCATATTCAGTAATTGTTAGCTTGAGTCTTGGTGTGCAATCAACCCTTATCTGGTTCATGACTCCTTTCCATGGTAGCCACATGTGAGAAAAAATTCTGTAGAAATGTATCCATTTAGTATTCTTGACCAATCTCTACTCAAAAGCATGTTGTACCCATCTGGGATATCCACAACTGAAATGTCAATACAACTTTGTATTCTTGGGTCTGTTGCTAATTGCATGTGGATATTATTTAATTCTCCCATAACTGGGACTTCTATCTTATCTAACTGAGTGACCTTCTTGTTGGTTCTTGTAGGTACAAGTCCTAATCTCTGGCAGATAGCTAGTGGCATCACATTGCTCAAAGTACCAGAATCTACTAGGAAATTGTGTAACATATATTCTGACTCATAGCAAAATGGGGCGGGCTCATCTTTTCCTTGATAGAAGACTACTGGGTGTCTCTCCTGACTGCTGATATCTTTATTTTTCTCTCTTTGTGTTCTAGGAGTAAGCTCTTTCTTCGGTGGAGTTTGTGGTCGTTCACTTGTCAAGACCTCCTCTTGAAATATGTCTGTATCCATAAGAACTTCTGGCAACATGTCTCTTTGATTTGAATTTTTAGACGATGTCTGGGCCATTCCCGCAATATTAAGAGATCTTTGTGGAGCATCAGATATGTCGCCTGACACCTCTAACTCAACAATATTTTTTTATTTTCCAGAGCATTAGGTACTCCTCTATTAGGGACATTCTGGTTACGAACATTCTATGAAGTGTTTCTTGGAGCGACAACTTTAGTCAAATTGCCTAGAAGAGTTTCTCGAATCTCTAGAATTCTCATCAACTTGATCAAAGGTAAGCTGACCTTTATTCTTTTAATTTTTTCTAACATGTCTAAACTTAATCTCTCTAGTTCTTCTCTTGGACGTTCTTTTGTTTGTGTTTGATCCTGCTTAGCTTGAGTGCTCACTTGCCTTGTTTGCTGCACCTGTGGAACATTAGCTTGTCTTGTTCCATTCAGCTGGGCATTCTACTAGCGATATTCTGGTGAATCTCTAGGAAGAGATGGCACATTGGTAGCATTTGGATTTGGCAGAGTCTGGAAATTATTTGGAGGAATAGATGAAGTCAAGGGTTCATTTTGGTGAGTATTCCTCTGATATACCCTGAATGGGTTTCCAAATGATTGTTGGAGTACTTCTTTGGTTCCTTCTACCAATACATTGTTATACAGTGGAGGGAAACTGTAACCACTCATTGAAATTGGTTGGTTTGATGGGTCTTGAGCTTCCAGTCCATCTTGATATCGTGGCGCCTCCACTAGGCCATTTGTAGATGTGGGTGGAAATATTTGATTGGGATGATATTGTGGGTATTCTTGGGATGAAAATTTGACACTCTCAATCATGAGGGCCTAATCATATCTTGGTACAGGAACTAGTTCATATCTGGTTACTGGATGATCTTTTTCCTCTGAATTCTTCCTCTCACTCCTGAAAAATATCCGCGGCTACTTGGAACTCGTGACACTATAACTTAGAATTTTGATATGTATTATGTAGTCTACACCATCCTGATAATGCTACCTCAACTAGGAATACCTTGTATGCGGGATAGTTGTCACCAGGCGGATTATCCAAGGGCATCGAAATAGTACCGTTGTTAGGCCTAGTGTTCTAGGTCTTCTTTTGGAAGCCTGAATTGTTATTCTGGAACCCTTGGTTATTCCATTAATATTTCTGATTGTCCCTTTGGTAATTTTTATTATCCCTTGGGTAGTGACCTCGACCTTGGTAGTTCCCTTGAGGTGACTGATAATTCCTTTGAAAATTTTGTATGTGGCTAGTCTGGCCTTTCAAATATGTGACCTATGTTGACAACTTCTTGACTTGTTCAATCAGTTCCTTCATCTCATCGTTCTCTTCCTAAGTTTGGCTTGAAGTTGCCACATTTTGGAGGTATATTGGTTGTGTCAGTGGAAATTGGGATATAGGCATCCCTAGGTGAAGGACCAATTGATTATTTGTAGGAGGGATTGGATTCATCAAAGGTGTGTGATGAGCTAATGTTGGATTGATATCTTGAATTTGGTTCGGGGTGGCCGAATTTCCTAAGTAATTGAGTGGAACTTGAGCCATGCCTACTCCTAGACCATTACTGGCCGTAATTGCTGCAACATATGCCTCTTTCAAGTCTGTTGGGGCTGAATTCTTTGACTTTACGAACATGGAGGTAAGACGATCCAAAGCTTTGTAATAGATTGGCAGTGCCACTGCATCATCCAAATTGTAAGGATCTCTTAACCTTGTATAGGCCCTGTGGAATCTATTATTGAACGTGCTAATCAGTTCATGTTCTTGTATTTTTACCTCTACAAATTGTCTATATAGATCACTTGGGGAAATTGGTGCTTTGAACTTTTCTAAGAAAGTAGCCTTCATTTCTTGCCAACTGCGAATGGAGTTAGTTGGAAAATGGATATACCAGTAGGAAGCCTCCTCATCAAATGTGTAAGGAAATAGCCTGTAGGCAACATCTTCTTCTTGTATATCTCTGTTTTGAAGGAGATCTTCAAAAAGATTAATATGCTCATCAGCGGTGTTGCTCAAGTCACTACTACGAAACTTGGAACAAAATTGCTCTGGGTTCTTAGGTAAGTCATGATAAGCGGAAAATGTCATGGGTGACACATTAGCTGGATGCCACGCCATTGGAGCATTTGGTTGTTGAATTGGTTGTGCAGCTATTGAAAGCTATACATTGCTTAGTTGAGCATCACTTGGAACTAGGGTATGCGGTGGTGAAGTTTGGAAGGATCTTCCTCACTTGGTGCTTCTTTACTGGGATCAACTATGCTTGATGACTCTCCTTGTGATGCTTCAAATCTCTTTCTTTATCTATAAGGCGATAGTTCTAAAAACTCCTTGAAGGAACTTGGAGTAGATCTAGCAATTCTTTGAAGTTTTTCTACTGAAAAAGAACCGATTCAATCTAGAGTATCTTTCTTCAAGCTTGTTAAGGTGGCATAGGGGCTGCTAGAGGAGCTGGCTGATTTTCTTGTTGAACTTGTTGATTGGATAGCTAGTTTTTTTGTCATTGCTGGGCTTCAAATATTTCGATAAGCCGATCTCTTTGGAATGCAACTTTAATACGTTGGGCTCTTTCTTCATCTTCCTCAAGGATAAAGCGCATTCGCATCCAGTCAGGAGCGCTTCTTCTAACTATCCACACTAAGCTGATCAATTCAGTAAGGATGTCTTTTTGTTCATCATGGAAACACAAATTTGGTTGTAATATTTCTAGTTGGAAACCTTGGTCTGGATCAGGAATGTTGTCCGGGAGCACCATCCTTCATCTTATCAATAAAATTTGAATTTGAAGATGAGCTTGTGGCGAATGATCATTCTATCTCTTCAAAAGATTGTTTTAGCTAATCAATCTTTGTCCTATCAAGTCCCTTTTGATTGCTTCTTCAATTTTTCTTCCCCTTTCCTCTTCCCTAGCAAGGACACGGCTTGTTAGTCAAAATTGAGCGTGATCTGTCTGTGACTTCTAGGCTAGTGAGTACAACTAATCAATAATATCTGTTGGTCTTTGTTCTGGTTGTTCAAAGGGTACATCAAAAGGGAACTCATGTAGTAAAACCATATCACATCATGTATACTTCCTTAACTTGTCAGCAATTCTCTCTTATTGGTTCAGGCCCTCCTAGCGCCAATTCTTATGTTGGTGTATGTTTTATCATCCATTGAACACTTCAAAATAAAATGTCCAAAGACACTCTATCCTCTCTTGAACAAAATCACTGTGCATCCTAAGATTGCGAGAAGATCATATGGTGACTCCAAGGTTTCTTTTGTCAGGTCATGACATGTGCATAAGTTCAGTGGTTGTTGTGTTTTGCTGGTAATACACAAGGGGACTTACGGCAAAGGAAGTCTTCACATGTTTAAGGACTTAGATGGGTTTGACATTAAATGCTTCTTCTTTTGGGATTTTCAGTTGGGATTTAAAAAAAAGAGTTCAAAAAGACAAGGGTTGAGGAGTTCTATTCTATGCCTAAGAATTCAAGGGACAGTGAGGATTGGGTGAAACTAGTAACCACACTTTGTTTCGCCCCCCTAGGACAACTATGCAAAGTGGGTGCAATCTTCAAGGGGTGTGATTATAATTTTCATATCTTGAACAATATTGATCTAGAATGAAGTTACACATCCACAATCAAAAGCTCAGGCTAAATTTATGCATTGAATAGAAATCATCCATCCAACGAAAGTATGAGCAATATTTCACCATAAATCCATACGATCAAATCTTGCATTCATTTAATATTCATTCAAAATAAAATTCTACTTTAATTCTAATCTATTGTTCTATTCTAACTTTAATCTATTGTTGAAGAAGCTATGTAACCTTGCACACCACTTGACAATAAAAGTAATTCAAAGAAAATCATGCATAAGAGATTTTATTATCGGAAGTAACATAACGCAACAATCTCATACACTTTCTTCACCCTGTGAAAGTGAGAGATGAGTTTATATAGAGTATCAAAAAAATAAATGAAAGGCCGAGATCAAAACAAATTGATGGTCGAGATTAAGACAAGTTAACCCTAATTAGGGTTGCCTAAAATAACATCATCAAAAATTGTGAGAAAGAAAAGTGGCGCCTGGAGCTATTTTCAAGGAATTTCATCCCTATCCTCTTGAGTTGTGGTGTGTTTAATGAATCTGGACACAATTGGGGTGATCTCTTCCATCGTGACTTGTGGCAGGACATTCATCCTGAATTACAGTCCATCCAAGTCTTCAACATTTCTGGCAAAGGTATCTTCCCACTCCAATTCATGTTTCATGAAGGCATCCCGGGTAGATAAGAGGTTTGCCACCCTAGTGAATTTCTAGCTCAGAATTGATCCTGTGATGGAAAAGAAGATTTCTGGAGTTTTGCGCTTAATTTTTTCCAGCTGCATGTCCTTCTCCCAAATGATCTCCTCAAATATATCTGTAGCTATGAGGTAAATCCTACTTTGAATTTCTCGGATTTTCTCTTCAATTCTGAGTCCATCAGCCTTCACCCTTTCCAGAATCTCACTTTGTGCTACCAATGTCCAATACCAAGCAAGGAACTCATAAGCGGCACCTGTTGCGATTATTTTTCCATCAACCAACTCCTATTTCAGAACTCCCTTTAACACTCTAAGGCATGGGATGATTCTCTCCTGAATGTCTGGGAGATTGTCCTAAATTTTTGTCATAATGACAAGTTTGGAGAGTAATGAGGAGGTTTGTCCATAGGCTAGTGACAATCTCTCCATAAATGCATTTGCTTCCATACTTTTACTAGCCATCCATTCCTTAGCTTCCTTAGTTGTAGCCATATCCCTTTCTATTTCCTTAGTTGTTTCTTGTGAGGAGTTTAGAAGAAGAGGAGCTGCTGTGTTATCCTGATTGAGTGGTTTGGTTAGATGCAAAATGTACTCCTTCAGGCTTTTGACCTCCTTTTTATATTTCTTCTTCTTTGCCACTTCCTTCTCCAGTCTCACCTTGATTGTAGAAACAAAGTTGTCTAATTCTTCAATTTCATGGGCCTTTGTTGTTGGGCCCAAATCAACAGTAGTAATGGCATACTCATGAGGAGCAATACTATCCTGTATTTTTTCAACTGTTGGCATGACAATCTGTACTAAATAGTTGCTTGCTTCATCCCTTTGGATAGTTGAAAATTTCTTGGTAAGCTTCTTTGCAGCAACTTGTTCTAACCTAGCCAAGAAATTTGTAGTATCATCCTCCTCCTGAATCTCAACTAGCATATGTATCTTCAGTCTTTCCTTCAACCAGTCAAGAATTGTGGGTTGTTTGATGTCATCTTCTCCCTGAATATTCTCTCCACATAGAGCATCCAAAATTCCCTTCAGAGTGGAAATCATCCCCTCTTGAAATTCCTCATTTTGGACATCCATTTCATTGTCTAAACCAAGTGCTTCTATGCTCGTAGGAGGTGGCTCGTCATCATTTATTTGGATTTGTTCAATATTGTCTTCACGAATCGAAGAAGAAATTCTCATGTCAGCCAGTGAATCATCTATAGTAGCCACTATCTCTTCAATATTCCTTGACGCAACGGAATGAGATGGCTTTGCCCTTTGTTTCCTTTGAACAAGCTCTGTGCCTATAGCTACTTGTTTCCTTTTCTTGGAGTTGGTATTCTTGACCAATACAGCACTATGGGATGCTCCTGCATTCAAGGAGTACGATTCCATTCTATCTATCAAACCATAAGTGACTGTCACTCCTTTCTTTCTTAAATTCTGAACCTGTTGATCAACCCACCATCGAGAATACTTTACCACTAGTCTCTTTAATGCATTCAAATTCGTATGCTTAGGCTTTGACCACTTTACTATAGGAAGAGGCAAACTTTCATCGAAGCACGACTGGATGTACTCTCCATCATCCTCCAGTTGATCGGGCACTCGGAATACTTCAGTTGCTCTGATTAAATTTACTGGCAATTAGGACCAAAATCTCTTCTTGACCTCATACTCGTCAGCAACATTCACCCAAAAATCTTCTAAGTCAATCTTATGTCTGTATCTTTTTCCATCCATGGCCTGAATGTTATTATGAGGGTCAAAGTTGGCCCTGGACTTGTAAGTTGTGAATGGATACCACTAGATCTCCAATCTGGCACTTTTAGCTGCTTGAGCTAATGAACAAGACTCCTCCATGTTTCCAATGAAGAATGGAAACTTGACTGTTGCTTTGCTTTTCAACCTTTTCAGCCTTGGAATGTTTCAAGTTGCCTGAGGACTTCTAGCAGGATTATCCTGTTAGTAGGAAAAATTGGAAGCCTTTAAGGAATTCTGTTGAATCCCTAGATCCTTATAGACGTGAACCTTGGAAATTGGATGAACCAAGATCCATATCTACTGATTAAAATGTTGGCTTCATGAGACAACCGTTGGTGAGTTCCTCCTTGAACTATTCTGGTGATATACTTGAGGAAAGCATCATGTCCCCACGTGAAGTGAGATTTTTCTCTAAGTTGCAGCGACAGGTAACAGTCGTATGATTTAAATTCAATCTCACCATTTCCTTCTACGCCCTTCCATATTACTCCTAAATATCTGTAAGCTCTGGCTAGAAAATAGATGAGGTAGGAACTCATGTGGAAATATTTTTTCTTTTCCAAATTAACTAACTAATTGTGGAGATTATTGCTAATCATCCATGACTAGTTAAACATTTTCACACCTGAAGTAATTTCATCCATAAAATAATACATCCACATCTCAAAATATTGCCCTAGAGGATTTCCAAGAATCTTGTTTAGTAATAAGACGATATCCCCATAATTGTCCTTAAAATATGTGCGTTGTAGCTTCTTAGGTATTTTCTTGTAAGAGGCTCTTGGTTTTTCCAGCCATTCCTTGTTGATTTTTGTGGCACAGAGTACATACTGGTCCTCATATAACATTTTGGAATCTTCTTTTGACTTGTACGAGGTCCAGTTATATGCTGGGATTCCAAATTCCTCTTGGATTGCTAACTCTCTAAGATGAGCTAATACCCTCCCATCAGGTGCAATGATTTGTCTTTCCTCTAGATTGTAATGTCTAGCACATTCCATCATCAACTCAACACATTCTATTGCTAGCAGAAATCCAGCTACCTGGAAGATGCCATTTCTCATCATCCAATGAGAAATTTGTGTTAGCATGATTCCATTAAGTCCACACATATTTTCCTTAAATTCAGTGAAGTCTACGTGCCCAAGATCAGTGTCTTTGATATCCTTCCACTTGGAATTAATTTTGGATTCCAATTGCAAACCTTTGTTGGCAAACTTCATCTTCGCTTTCTTTGATGATTCTCCCCGTGTGGTCATCAACTTGCAATAAATAAAAAAAAGTAACATTAGCATGGAGACTTTTAAATTTAACAATTTTCTGGTCCTTCATTCGAAATTTCTTTATTTTCAGCTTACTAAAAAGATAAATTTCTGCAAAAAAGCAAGCTGAAAGAGGGCGAATTTTCTCATGTTTTGACAAATTATGCCAGAAGAATGGAAGAATGGAAGAATTTATCCAATTCAATTTGAAAATTCTTGAAAGTAACCTCTGGCTGCAAATTAAATTCAACCTCTAAAAATTTTCTCCATAAATCCAAGAAAAGATGATGCCTTTTTTGGAGATTACGTCCTTCAGTCAAGAATTTCAACTTCAATATTCTATCTCTCTCAAAATTTCTATCTCATTAAATTTCTATCCCTTGAAAAAAATTCTATCTCTCGAAATTTGGAGAGATCTTAACTTCTTCAATCGATCTAGTGAGTTGAAAATGACTTGAAAACTCAATATAAAGTTGAGGAGTTTGATTTAATTTAGCAGTTTCATATTTTTTGTCAAGTTCGATGAACTTGGACTCATTTTCTTCTTGCTTGTCAAGGAAAGTTTCTAAATATTCACTCTTCATCTTTATCTTTATCCACAACTTTGAAGTTTATCCTTTAAAGCTCGATTTTTTTTTCTAAGTGTTTGGAAATAATTAAAGGTTTATTATGTTTTTTTCAAAATTTTCAACCTTTAATTAATTTATTTTATGCATGTAATTTTTTTATTTGTCTTGGTGAATCTCACCTTCATGGATTTTATCTCATTCTCCCTCATGGCGGGTTTGTCATTTCTTCATGGTCGAACTTCCTAACACTTATTCTTGTTTTCCAAGGTTGAGTTTCCAATACCTTAGTCAATTTTATTTCATCCCAAGGGCAGACTTCATCAATATTTTTCCATTTTTTCTAACTTCTTCCAAATTTCCATTCATTGCTTCCTGTGGCGGATTTGCAGAATATTTTTCCAAAGTGTATCTTTCTCATGCTGGACTTTTTCTTCATATTGATCTTCCATGGCATATATACTTAGCCAAAAATTAGAATTTTCTCTCTTTCTTGAGCTTGGGCGGACTTTGAAGAAGTCTTTCCATTCATTTTTAAGGCGGACTTTGAAGAAGTCTTTCCGCTTGTCTTATACTTAGTCAAAATTCTAACTTTTCTTCCTTACTAAGCTTGGGAAAACTTTGAATCGATCTTTCCACTTGTCCATACTTAGCCAAAATTCCAAGAAGTCTCTCTTATTCCAAGCTGGGAAGACTTTGTGGTTTCCTTTCCATACCCAAGGGCGAACTTCAAGGTGAATTTGTCACAACTTCTTCCTCCAAGGCAAACTTAGAGATGGCCTCTCCATGTCTTGGGTGGACTTCTTAGCTTCCTTGCCATTCTCCATCAACTTGGGCGGACTTTCAAGAAAGTTTTCCAAGCTTCTTTCCTTCATGGCGGACTTTAGGAAGGATTTTCCATATGCATCTTCAGCATGGCAGACTTTCCATTTGTCTTGCTATTTCCCCATCCAAGGCGTGGCAAACTTTGAAGAAGATTTTCCATTCCACAGCAAGCTGGGTGAACTTCCATGAGCTCTTTCCATTGTCTTTTGAGCAAGCTTCTTTAGAATTAGGCTCTTTTTCACCAATGGGTGCCATGAATATCATGTTGGTTTCTTCGGCATGCGCCTTTTGTTCTTGATTTTTCTATATCTTGAATGATTTTCATCTAATTTTTGATTGATTTTTTGATCTAAAGGCCTGATTTTTGGTTGCCTTTTGATTGAATTTCCTGATTTTCACATTGCTCTTCCATGCTTTTCAGTTGATTTTCTTGATTTTTGCATTGATTTTCTCAGATTTTTTGTTGATTTTCTGATTTTTGCTTGATTTTTTGACTTGGAGGTCAGAAAATTTTGAAATCATAACATGTGAGACCTTGGTACTTTCCAAAAATAACAACTTTCTAAAAATAGAAAAAGCAAAAAATCATCCCTAATAAATATGGAACCTAGATTGGTCCAAAAGTGCCAAAGAGGAAAAAGAAAAAAGAAAAAAGCAAAAATCCCTAAAAAGTAGGTGTTAGAATTAAATAAAAGCACAGGCATTCCTCGTCCTGCGGCCTTTTTGAGTCCTTCTATGACGTTTAGGCATGGTTTTAGGCTTGAACTCTCCACTTGACTCGGGTAACTCAAAAATTTCTTAACTCTAAACTCTTAAAGTAGTGACCTTATGAGACTGTTATGTTAAGAAGAAACCCCACAAACTAGACAACTACTAGGGGTCCCCATTTGCAATTGGGTGATGTGTGAAAAGGTCACAACAGGTCTCTGCACTTTAAGCCTTGGTCAGATGCTTGCTTGTCAAACCACCATTTAACCACTTGCTGGCGATTAGTCATGGCTATTAGGGACTTCTCCCTCTTTTCCTACATTTCCAGCAATTTGTCCAATCAAACCTCCATGGCATCATTTTTTTCCACCTCGAGAGATTTGAGCAATTGCAGTGCTAGAATCTCCATGGATATAGGAAATAGTACCTCTTTTTCATATACTAGCTCATACGGTGAAGTCTTGAGGACTTGCTTAGGAGTTATGGGGTCTACCCAAAGCACTGCCCAAAGGTTTTTATGCATTCCTTTTGGTGTTCAAACCAAATCCTTTTGAGGAGTTGAACCAGATTCTTGTTCGTTGACTTGGCTAGACCATTCCCCTACGGGTAGTATTTTGATGATGTTTTAAGGAATATGCCATGCGTAAGAATGAATTGACATATGTTAGAGCCTAGGAAAGATTTGGCATTGTTGGAGATAATGGTTTTAGGAGGGGACAAATCTTGTCACCAGTTCCTCAAGGAAGTCCATTATCTCTGCATCTATCACATTCTTTAGGGGTACAGCTTTGGTCCACCTAGCGAAGTAGTCTGTGGCCATTAGGATCCACCTATGTCTGGCACTAGAAGCAAGGTTGATCATTCTGATGAAGTCCAGGCCCCATTGTGCAAACAACTAATCCACCACTATCAGATTGAGAGGCATCGCATAATTCTTTCTTCTTCCCATGAAGATCTGGAATTCCTTGCAAGCTTTAACCAAGGAGTAGGATTCGTTGACCAACGTCGGCCAGAAGTACCCTATGCACATGATCTTGATTGCAGTGGTCTTTGCAGAAAAGTGTCTGCCTGTGACACTGTTGTGTAAAGTGTCAAGGATTCTTTTGCTTGATCTATTGTGACACACCATAATAGGATGCCGTTGAAGTTCTTTTTGAAAAGGACAGCCTCGATGAGTGCATATCCACTATTTTGCAGTTGGTAGAATCTTCTCATCTAAGAAAGAAGGCCTGACAGATATTTTCCTATGTGCATAAATCTCACTCTATCTGCTAGCCAATAGCCTTCGGACTCGGATGCGTTTGTTAGAATTAGCTCCAGTTGCTCTTCTTCAATGAACATTTCAAAATCATGTGCCAAATATTTGCATAGTCCTCTTCCCCGAACGGTCTTTGTAGGATTGAACTCAATGTCGTACTTGAGGATCTTGGTGATCCAATTGGCCCTTTTTTCAGTGATTTCTCATTCCATGATGTATTTGCACACACTAGAATGTGTGACATAAAAAATCAGCTTATTGCAAGATATTAGATGGCATAACTTCTTGAGTCCCTTTACTATTGCAAACGCTTGCCTTTCGATGAAGTTATAATTCGTCTCGTATTCCTTCAAGGTTCGGGAGTGGAAGGCTATCAGATGTTCTCCCTTTCCTTCATTATCCTTCTGAGTTAAGACAATAGCAATGATTGATTTACTATTGAATACATACATTATGAAGTCCTTTGATAAGTCTGGGTTGACCAATACAGGAGTTGAGGAAATAGCAACTTTAACTTTTTCAAAGGCTTCTCTGGCTTCTTTTATCCATTTGAATGTCTAATCCTTCTTCAGCATTAGGGTGATTGGCCTAATTATTCCTACAAAAGAAGAAATAAATTTGGTCACAAAATTTACCTTTCCCAAGAAAGACTGGACACCTTTCTTATTGACCAAAAGAGGAAGGTCTTTGATTGCTTTCACCCGCTCAGGATCAATTGAAATTCCTTCTATGGACACTACGTTTTCCAATAGCTTTCCTTGCGGTACTCTGAAGACACTTTTTTTTGGGTTCAGGGATATCCCAAACTCCTGGCATTTTTTAAAAACTAGCTCAAGGTGGTTGAAATGATCATCCTTGGACTTAGAGAACATATTCAAATCATCCAAATAGATTAGGATAATCTTGTTGATCAGTCCACTAAAAGCGATACCCATTCTCCACTGGAAGGTGGCCCCTACATTTGATAGGCTAAAAGGAATTTTAGCATATGCGAACATTCCCCATTTGGTAGTGAACACCATTTTGTGTTGGTCCTCCTCTTTGACCCAGATCTAATTGTAACCAGAGAAGCCATCTAGCAGAGAAAAATTCTCCAATCCTACCACTATTTGCAAGATTGAATCTATAGACGATAGCAGGTAGTGATCCTTCAGGGATGCTTTGTTCAAGTCTCGAAAGTCAACACATAGGAAAATATCTCCATTCTTCTTTCAGACCAGGACTAGGTTGGATACCCACATTCTATGCTTGATTTGAGAGGACAATCCGTGATTGGATTAACGTCTTCAAATCTTACGCCATTAGTGCTTCAATCTTGGGCTTCACTAGCCTCTATTTTTGGTAGACCAGTTTTGTGCCTTCCACCAGCTCTATTGTATGCTCGATGATATTGGGATCATATCCCATGAGGTCATCATATGACCAGACCACCACTCCTTTATACCTTTCCTAGAATTTGATGAGCCTTTCTTTATCATGGTGCGAGATGTCTTTCCCGATTTTGAGCTTTCTCCCATCTCTGACTTGAAGGTCCACATAGTCGCTTTTGTCCGCTATAAACTTCCTCTTGTAATTTCTTGCATCATCACAGTCAAAAAGGTTTTTGAGAGCAACCAATCCTTTGGGAAGCTTATTAGACTTCAGCTAAATGATTTTTGCTTCATAAGCCTTGATGATCTTCGGTTGGAGTTGGTCAGCAAATTCTCTTGACTGTTGGATGAATGAAGCAATGTGTTCATCACTGTCGAACACTTGCCAACTTTGATCTTTTTCTGGGATTTCCAGTGGGACTATCACTTGCACAGAGTGTTTGTTGTGAATGAGGTCGGAGGTAGGGTCAAAGTGGGATCCGATTGCTACCATGTGATCTGCATCTATATTTTTCTCTCTGGGCACTATTTGAATGTTGAAGGCTTCAAAGCCCTCAATCAGGTCCCAGACTAAATGTTTATAGGATTGCATGCAAACATTCTTTTCCATTTATATTCCCTGGACTTGGTTGACTACTAGTTTGGAATCTCTGAACACCATTAGTTGCTTGATACCCATTCACTCCGTGAGGCTTAAACCTTGCACTAGCCCTTCATATTCAGCTTCATTGTTTGAGCAACCGAACTAGAAGTGGAAAGAACTTTGTGTCTTTTCATTTTGTGGGGATATTAAACATATATTGGATCCTGTCCCAACCTTGCATCTCGCTCCATCAAAATGCAACTTCCATAACTCTAGAGCTTGATCACTTTCAGGTTCCTTCGTGACCTTCAGAAGTACTTGATCTTCATCGTAGTTAACATAGGTGCCCAACTCGGTAGCGTGGTAGTTGCTGAAAGGATCAGTGTCTATATGTTCGCTCAAGAGAGCATCTTCTTGATTGGTCTGATCTCCGATCACTTTCTCATCTTCTAGTAGCTTAGCACAATACATTTCTTGCTTGGTGATAGAAGTATGTGTGGCCTCAAAATTGATCATGGCTTCATCAGCCACATGTTCTGAGTGCAGAGCTTTAGAGACTATGTTCATTTTTGCACCATGCTTAGTCTTGAGGATCATATGAGACCAATCTAGGGACATATACCTGCCTACCTTTGAAGTAAATTCTTGGGATAGACAGAGGCCGAACATGGGGGAATATCTATGATCACAGTATCTTGTGGCATTGTGACATTGGGGCAGACGAATAGAGTCAAGGGAAGGTCCTTGATGAGCCCTAAAATTTCTACCTTGTTTCAATCAAGCTACATAACCCCTCTTTTTAAAGGTTCATAGCTGAGCCCTAAAGCTTCAGCTATCTGTTTCAACATAACTGTAGTGCTAGCATCGGAGTCAATCATGGCATTGTGTAATAACTTCTCTCCCACAACGAGAGTTAGGAAGAAGGGCTTGGGATTTCACTTATCTTTACCCTCGGTAGAGGTTTCCTCTGTGGTATTTGTGAGAAATTTGGTAGGAGGCAGTAGCTCAACAACCTTTCCTCTGAGAGATTTCTCCATTGGTTCAATGATCAGGTCCTCCCGGAGAGCCTTCTGTAGTAATGTCTCCTGCTCCGAGATAGCTAATATATCCCAAAGAGACACATTAGCGGATAATTTTTTAATTATTCCACCACATTGAAGGGTGGTGGATTTGGAATCTTCTACTCCTTAGCTCTGGTTACGACAATTTTCCTTCCCGATGGACATTGTTGTACCACTGCAGAGGTACCGGGTGTCTTGTTGGAAGCATTTTTGGGATGTGGACTGACTGGTTCATCCATGAATCTCCTTTTCGAGCGAGTGTTGTAGTTAGACTGCACTTGTGGTGTTTTTTATGGGGGATGCATCATTGGAAAACACTGCCTCCTCTTCTTCCTTCCATGAGAAGAGCACGCGATCGGGAGCGATGTTTGATTCTTTCTCGAGAGGCATCCCCTGCATTTGTGTGGTGAGCACTGCATTTTCCATTTTAAGAGAGGTATATATATAACCTCCATGGTCTGAAGTTGCACCTTGGCTGCATTTTTCTTCCACCTTTTATTGTAGATTGCTACACGGGAAATTCTGGGGCATATGTGTGTCGCTACAGGGGAAGTACCAAGGGTTGATATCATCAACTAAATTTTTTTTCCCCATTGTCAGTTCTTTGCTCGAGCTCAAGTTCGCACTTTGTAATAGAGAAGGAACTAGTACTATTTGATTGGTCATTTTCTCCTACGGATTTGTGCACGTGCCTCCTTGGAACTGATTTTGTTGGTAGGAAGATCTTCCACCTTGATAATTTTGGTAGCTCGGCTTTAGAGGGGCTGCCTGATATTGCTTGATGGTAAATATCTCATTGGCCATAACCCACAACATCTCCTTGATGTCACTTATATCATCCTTTGAAGATTTGGATGTAGAAGCAGTATTATGTGACACATTTGGATATGTGCATGGATTAAGTACGTATAGGAACACTGGTAGTCGCTACTTCTTGAGCGTGAACTGGTATTTCTAGAAACATAGGCATGAGAGGTCGAGGCAACAACTTCCCTACATCTATCAAATTATTCTTTGCCTTGACAGCCACGTTGTAGGTGTCCAGTAGAGTGGTTCCACCAAGAGACTGGATCATCATCGAGATGTCGAGGTTGATAGATTTCAAGTAGAACATGAATGTCAGCTCGGGTGATGGGCAGATAGCAACCTAGATTCTCTACCAGTTTGTATGGAATTGAGCATTGAAGTCAGTCATAACTTCACATGGGGTCTGCTTTATGGTAGAAAGTTGATCATATAGTGAGGACCGGTCTCTGTCGTTCAAAAATATTTCATAGAATGGATCTCCGAGCTCAATTCAGGTGTTGATAGTGTTAGCTGGAAAAGTGCAGTGCCAATCCAAAACCATGCCTCTGAAAGAGGTTGCAAGCAACCTTAGTGCTACATTTTGGGTAGTGATTCCATGCACTAGACATACGTCTACCACATCTTGCAACTGTTCAGTGGGTGTTCTTGAGCCATCTCCAGTAAATTTAGGTATAGCTTTTAAAGCAGAGACAAAAATAGGGGCCCAAATGGTAGGTGTTACTAGTGTTACAAGGGTACTTCTGACATCCCATGCCACATAATTTATGTTAGCTACTGGAAACATGGCTAGCGGAAGGGGTAGAGGAAGTGGAATGCTCACTAATTGGGTTGTGACTTGTACTGTCCCTAGTGGTGGAACTAATAAACCAAGGTTATTCGCTATTTGGGTTCTAGTTACAGGTCGATCGCTCATACACCCTCTTTAAAGTTAGATTCTATGAACCATGATTCCCAACCTGCAAAAACATAAGATACAATCAATAAATTAGATCAAATGCATTGTTAGAAACATGATTCCTCAAGAAATTCATTTAAATTGCAAAGGACAAAGGAAATGAAATGAAGAACAAAAAGAAACTCAAAACATGTCAAATCCTATTCTAATGCGATATAAACTCCTAATCTCTTGAGGGAATTGGTGTCAATTTGATGTTAAAATTGACCCTTTCCCAACTCCAAGGATGTGCTGAAGATGCTTGATGAAGAATGAATGCTTGTAGTGATGAATTCAATGGAGCTCTATGTTGAAAATCTGCAAAAAACCTAACTATGCTTTGAAGAAATGGATGAAAGTTGCTATGGATTTTAGTATAATAACTTTGCTCAAATTGTGGATGCTAAAAATGAGGAATGGAGCCTTTCATTTATAGATTTTCAAGTTGAAGAGATGTCCAAAATGGAGCAATGTGGGACTAAAGATCCACCAATGGAAAGGTTCCATTTGTCAACTTGAGAATGGATGAAGGATGTGCAAGTTTTGAAGAATGTCTCAATAAATGCATATATTTCAAATTTGAAATTGTTGAAATGACATGTAAGAGGGAAGGAAAAATGCATTGAATGCCACTTGGCTCAAGGCAAAGGACATGTCAAGTGGAGAAAATTCCTTGTTGGAAGGACAAAGTCCACTTAGATTTTGAATTCAAATTTGGAGAATATTCCTTCATTATGCCTTTTGATGGAAAATAGAGATTTAATAAATCAATTAAATCTATTTTCATGTGCAAGTGGGAAAATTTGGAGGATGTGATGGGTGAGGAGATTAAATTAATCAGGATTTAATTAATTTAAATGAGAGATTTGCTGATGTGACAAATTTGACTTAAATTTATGGATTGATTTAAATCAAATATGAGAAGAATATGATTTTAAGATTAATTAAATAAATATTTTTGATTCATTTAACTAAGGAGATGGAGTTAGCTTAAATTAAATAAAGTTTTAATTTATTTAATTTAATGGATAGACTTTAGGGATTTAATTAAATATGGACATATGGTTAATTAGATTAGATAAATTGATTTAATTAATGAGAGCAGAATGACTTAATTAGATAAGATGATTTATTTAATTAAGGAGGGAAATTAATTAATTTAATCAAATAAGGGTATCTGATTAAATGGTTAGACCGAAGGATGATTTAGGATGAAACAATGTTAGTAGTAAGGATCAGATGTGCAATGTCAATCAATACTTTTTACGTGTCGATCAAAAGTAAAAAAAAAATCAATTTCAAAAATTGCCCCACTACTGCCCCGGCCAAGGAAATATGCCGATATACTACTCCCTCGAGAGATTAGACAAGAATTATGATTTTTGGGTGATCTTGCGAAAAAGGAAAAGGCATGTGACAGGTCCAGAAAGGCTCCAGGAGGTCAAAAAAATGGAACCAAGGATCGAAAACCCTAGCAGGATGGCTTAATGGGGTCAAAAACCCCTAATTCTTAGGCTTAAATAGGCCTTAGGAGGTCACTTTCAATTCCTTTGAACACATTCAACCTTAAGAGATTTCATGATTTGAGCTCTAATATCCTGACGAGATGGCACAACAACAACTCCCATTGCATATTTTCGACCGAGTACAGACGTACCAACGACCTCCCAGCATTGGGGCACTAGTAAGTGATCCTGACTTGAGCTTCATTTTTTCATTTTATGCATTCATTTAATGCATTTAAAACTATATCATTTACATGGGTGCTATATAGCGCCGCTCAAATTTCAAACTGGAGCACTCGGTCCTCCAAACTGAACTGCCATCACAAGATGGATTGCCGCAGTGGAGTTTGGAGTTTGAGAAGATTCCTCAAACTCTGATGCCCTTGTGAAATGGAGTGTTGGACTTTTAAACTTCGACGCTATGGTGGACTTTAGAATTAGGGTTCAAGGTGCTTTAGCAAAGTGCACCGTTGCGGTGCAGTTTGGAGTTTGAAGACACCCGCGTCACTATTTGTAAATTTCAAACTGCGACACCTTCACAGTTTGCACCGTTGGGCCAATTTTTTGAATGCTCGGGATAAAATTTCTTGATGATTTTAACACGGTGATATTTTTTGATGCAGGAGGGGGTGAGTGAGCTCTATTCTTGTTAGCACAAATCATGGAAGATATTCAGTTATTTAAGAGATCCGACCAATAGGGAACAAGATCGACTTTGAGAGATGGGGCTATGGTATAATTGCTTACGTAGCACTTGTGCGAACCCATCTTGGCATGATGTCTACACTTTCCAAGAGATGGCATAGTGAGACGTCATCCTTTCATCTTCCTACTGGCGAGGCCACTGTTACCTTCGAGGATGTGTGGCTCATCCTTAGATTGTTGATACATGGTTGACGAGTTATTCATGATATGGATGCTGGACGAGATGCCTTCCATGCAGTTCTTGCTACGTGGGACATTATTTTCTGCGAGGGTCAGATAGAGCTAGAGTGCCATAGGACACTCACATCACCATTTCGTCTGGTGATTACAATGATTATTTGAGGTCTTGTTTCCCCAAATCGACGAAGGTGGTATTTCAGTCCTAGCTGGGGTCTTTGCTGGGAGTAGATGGTTCGCAACAGGCTAGTCCATTTTGCATGGGGTCCGATTCTTCTTTCCTCCCTTTACAGGGATTTAAATGAGTATGCATATTTGGACAACAAGGCACTTGGTGCATGTGTCACGCTTCTTCATGTGTGGGCATGTGAGCATATCTTCGTTCTTCGGCCATGAGTTGTTGCAGTGTCGATGGGGCTTGATGATCCAGTAGTGTGGCACTATAGGGGTGGTGTGTCTTTTACACACACAGGCAAGCACAAGATTCCTCATTGGAGGAATGTCCTTGATGAGATGATAGTGTTTACATGGAATCCCTACCTTGGCCAACCCAGATGAGCCGATGATGCACAAGATCTATTCTTTGCTCGCCAGGATCATTTTATGTAGGGGCAAGAGCATACGATGATTGAGTGATATCTTCCCGGACGAGTTCAATGTCAGTTTGAGGAGGTCCAGAATAGGCTAGACGATGATTATGTGGCCATTTTTGCTTGCACAGTATCACAGGGTGCCTGGGGGTGATACATTCTTTCCCACAAGGTAGTGGACAATTTCAGACAGCTGGTGGCTTGACCATGGGCATATGATCATGGAGTTGTAGATCCAGGGGTGACTTAGGTGTACAAAGATTGGTTCTGACCACCTCTACATTTGACAGTTCTAGGTGCACTCGTTATTTGATGGAGAGCTAGGGGTAGAGGGGTAGGCTGAGGATGAGGAGGTGGTGGTCCTCCTATAGGACAGCCACCACATGACCAACCAGTACAGGATTAGCCACCTAGGGTTTAGGTGGATCAACCTCATGCTGATGTCCATATGCAGGATCAGGATCAGGGGCCAAAGGGTCATCAAGATCGAGTTGCTACACCGCCCCGAGATAGAGGTGAGGATCAGCGTCATGTGCAGCCTCCGCCAGTTCAGCCAGCAGGTTAGTTGAATGCGAGAGATGCCTTGATATTACAGTTGCAGAGCCAGGTTCAGGCCTTGACAATAGAGAGGGACCAGGCTCAGATTAAGAGAGATCAGGCTCGGGCCAAGATGGATTAGGCGATTCTTCAGAGGCAGGCCACAGAGTTACAGGTGGCTACAAAGATGGGTCGTAGACAATAGTTGGAGAGTATGGCGACTTCCTCCTCTTGACCCACAGTGTCACTTCAGTCATACAGGGAGGCTATCCGGGAGGCAGATTACTATCGGATGTGTTATCATGATGCCATACCAAGAGCAATCGAAGCTCCTAATGTTTTTTTAGTGGACCAGCCACAGACCGACAGAGGGTCACGATGATAGAGGCGAGGGCAGCAGGTAGGAGAGTTAGACCTCCTCTTTGATCGAGATATTATTTTTTGTGCCCTGTGGGCTTGTTTTTTATAGCCCAATAGGCCCTTATACTCATTGACATATACATGTACAGTGATCCAATTATTATTTTTTACTATGACAGTAGATGATGATATATATGAGATGATGATTTTGACGTGATATGTTGTGTTCTATCTTTACTATATGCATTATGGATGTTCCTTTTTTTATATGTGATGCAATGATGTATGTGATGGATATAATATGTATGGATGCATTTCCTTTTGATGATGTATGCATTATGCGACTAACAGATCTATATTATTCCTTATGTGATATGCATTTGTGATGATTATGGATGGATATATGATATGGATGAATTTTTATGATGGTACATTTCTCTTTGAGTACCTTTTACGTATGCTTTTAATGATGGTGTATGATGCAATGTATATGATGATTTAAGTATGTTGATGAAAATGTAATGATTTATGCTATGAGATGATTTCTTTTTTGATATCTTTTTCTGTTATGATGGTGATAATGATGCGAATGCAATGATCATGATATGTGATTATGCAATGATGAATGTATGTGGTATGATATGTACTTATGATGATGTGATGTTATGTGAAATGATATGTTATGCAAAATGGTATGGAGATGATAATCTATGATGTATATGCGAAATGATATGTGAGTAATGACCTTGTGATGCATGTGTGATGGCATAATGAATGCTTTAATGAAATGTTCTATGTGACATAGATGCACCTAATGTGATGGATTGTTTATAATGCTTATGTACCTATTATATTTAATTATGCATTGGATACTTATAATGATAAGGGATGATTTATGAAATGTTTATGCAAAATGATTGTAATGTGATGATGCTTAGAATAACAAATCTATGCATATGATATGATCCATGTTTTCTATATGATGTGATATGCAATGTGCTGATGATTTGTGGATGCGGGATTAATAATGATGATTATTAATTGTCATGGTACCTTGTTAGTGTGAAAAGTAAGAAGGAAGAAGATATAAGAGATTTCAACAAGAAAAAAGATGATGATTATTGGTCATGGATTTGGGGTTTTCAAAGGGCCAATTATCTTATTTTTGATAACAAACATAAATACGATGCATCAAGGTATTAAGAACTAGGATGGCATTGTATTTAGTGTGATGGACTTTGACTCGACAATTAGATAGGAATATCTTTGTTCACACTTGACATACAGAAACCTTACTATGATGCACTTTAGGTATTTCAAACATCTCGGGCCAAAACATAGAAAGGAAAGCCTTCCTATGTGATCAACACATATTTGAAACACTTTCCATACATACCTAATAAAGAAAGTATTCACCGAGGTTATATTACAAAGACTTCCAACAAGAATAGCAGATAAAAAGATAATAATCATTGCCCCATTCCTATCTCTCTAAATCTTTTGATTAGACATCATCGAGAGTTCCTTGGAATGAGCACAATAAGATAAATCAACAAGATAAAGATAAAGTAAATAAACAAGCCAATGTTCTTCAATACCGCTAGCCAAGACTAAACTATGGTGATGCCTGATGTTGATGTCCATTGTAGGAAGGATGCATCCTAGGACATCACAATATCAGATGTTTTGATATGGGACCAATTGGATGATAGGCTATTGACACAAAGAGTTGACCAACTTGTACTTGTTTCTGATTGTTTTACCAAAGGTTGAGGATGATGATTGTTTATTATGAGTGGTGTTATTTTTGGGTGAAAGCAAGATGAGATGGATGGAAATTTTCCAAATATTTGGGTGTTTTTGGAGTTTTGAAATGTTTTGAGGCTGTTTTTGGTATTTTTCAGATTTTCTAAATGTTTTGATTTTTGATTTTCAAATGTTTTTGGCGTTTTCTAATATTTTGACCAAGAGACTAACCTAAGGACCTATCCTAGAGGCCTCGTGGGATGATCAATAGATTAGCCTTGCCTACATTATACATGCAGAGACCATGTAGTTTGACTGATGACTTGACCAATTTACAAATGACGATATACATGATGAGATGTCAATTTATTATGACAAACTCCTAAAGGACTGACCTAAGTGTCTCGGGGGATGATCAAAGATCAACCTTTCCTATGTTCAAGGCTCAAAGACCCGTAGTTTGACAAAATGAATTTTTTTTTTGAATTTTTGACTTTTTGACCTATTTTGGGATTTTGATATGTTTTGAATGTTTTTGGATTTTGGTGATTTTTTGATGGCTTTGGATTTGCTGATGTTTTGATGTTTTTGGATTTTTTGGATTTTTTGGATTTTTTGATTTTAGGACCGAGAATATACATGAATCGAATCCGATGAGAACATGCCCCTAGCATGATGTAATAGACTACTCGATAAAGCCAGGACAAACTGACCTTGGGAATGTGTCGACTAGTACTAGGAGGGATCATGATACAAACACAAGACCGAGCTATGATGCGGATGCCAAACAGATGGGTGATGGATGGAGATTTGAATGCGATGGATGATGGATGGGTGATGCAGAACAAGCCGTAGAGATCCTAGTTGATGGAAAGTGCTTATTTACACAAGGCACCTGTTTTCCAAGTTTTCACCAAGGTACTTGTCCAAACTGCTACCGAAGTGGTTTTCACCAGAGGACGATTTTTTTCTTTATTGATTTTGATCCTTTTTTTGATTTTTTTTTGTTGTCACCAAGATGCCTGTTTTCCAGGTTTTCATCAGGGTAACTATTTTTTCAGGACATTTTTTGATTTTTTTTTGGTTCTATACCTTGAAAGATTAGGCATAAATTTTTGAGATGTGAGTTGTTCATGGGCTCCTATAGAGGTTCCCCTTCAGGTGTTGACAACTATATACCCCTAACTATAGCTCACTATGATCACAATGGGCCTAACCAATTAGGCTCAAACTTTCCCTTACTGTCTGGATTAGGGACGTTCCTTTGATTTTCCTTTAGTACCAATTCTTCTGACTTAGAATGTCCTATTTTCTTGTTGTAACTCTGCTTAAGTCTATTTTGATAGACTTGCAAATGATTTAATGCCTCTATCCATCGCTCATCCAATAACTCCAGCTCATTCAATCTTGATACTCAGTACTCTTCATCTGATATGAGGTTTTTCAATGATATTCTTAATGAGGGGAGCTCGATCTTGATGGGGAGTATTGCCTTTGATCCATAGAACAAGGAGAAGGGAGTGGTGTCGTGGGTGTGCGGATGCTGTTCAATAGGCCCAAAGGGCGGATTGAGCTGAGATGCCAGTCACGACCTACATCATTGACTGTTTTTGAAGATCTTTAAAATGGTTTTATTTGTGGCTTCCTTGGCCATTTCGGGGATAATATGGGGTGGAGAAGCGATGTTGGATTTTGAATTTTTCACACAATTCACGGACATCCTGATTCTTAAATGGTGTCCCATTATCAGAGATAATAGCTTGGGGAATGCCATAGAGGCATATGAGATAGTTCAAGATGAATTTTGATATCTATTTTCTTGTTATGTAAGTCATTGGTATGGCTTCCACCCACTTAGTGAAATACTCAGTGGTAGTTATGATGAACTTGTGGCCGCTGGATGAGGTGGGAGTGATTTTCCCAATGAGATCAAGCCCCCACTGTGAAAAGGTCATGGTGTAATAATGGGATGGAGCTTTTGAGTTGGAGCATGGATGAGGTCCCCATACTACTAACATTGTAGGCACCTTCTGATGTAGTTGTGTTCCTCTTTCTCCATAGTGGGCCAATAACACCCCATCCTCAGCAATTTCTTGGCCAAGGTTATTCCACTCGAGTGCGAACCAAAAATCCCATTATGCACCTCAATTAGAGCAGTCAAGGATTCATTAGTGTTGAGGCATCATAACAAATTTCCCTCTATACTTCTACGATATAAGGTATTTCCTAAGATGACAAACCTAGATGCTTTCTTGACAAAGGTTCTTTTTAAGCTTCAGGGTAAGTCAGCAGGTAGGACAGCTATTCATAGGTAGGTATAAATGTCATGGTACCATGGATCACCAGGTCCAATGATTTCAAACACAAATTCTAACTCTGGTACCTCGAATGTGAGTACGAGAAGCTGCTCTACCAAGAATTCATGTTTTGGAACGTTGCAAGGAATATCCAGTAAGGATTCGATCGTTGCCATAGCCTTTGTTGCTCTATTGTTGGCTTTGGAAATCTGCTCAAATGTGATATCAATGAATGATTCCTTGAGATTCTCTACCAACTTCTTATATGGGGTTAGCTTATCATATTTTATTTGGTATTCATCATTCACTTGGTTTATTATAAGTTGTGAGTCTCCATAAACTTTGAGGGCCATGATGTGCCACTACACTGCTATTCTGAGACCTATGGTTAAGGCATCATATTCAACGATGTTGTTAGTGCAGGGAAATGCTAGTTTGTAAGATATCGTTATATAGTATCCTTGTGGAGTGATGAAGAAAACACTGGCTCCTTATCCATGTTGTGTGTATGAGCCATCAAAATAGAGTTTCCAATGATTGGATATGTTGAGGCTGAAGATGGATTTGTTTGGAAACTCTGATATAAGTGGATTGTCTGAATAGATTGGGGCTTCTGCAAGCTAATCTGCTATGACCTGTCCTTTGATTTTTTCTCCACATACTCTATGTAATACTCTGATAATATCATGACCCACTTGGCCATTCTTCCGATGAGCATTGCTTTTGATAATAAGTACTTGAGGGGATCAATTTTGGCAATGAGTTTTATTTTGTGCCCTAGCATGCAATGTCTAAATTTTTTGGATGCAAACACAACTGCTAGACATGCTTTTTCATTGAATGAGTAGTTTAACTCATGCTCAACCATTGTTCTTCTGATATAATATATGGCCCTTTCTGTCCCATTTTCATCGTGTTGAGCTAGGAGAGCTCCAAGGGCTGCTGTTGTTGCTGACACATATAGGATTGATGGTTTTCTGGGGATCGGTGGCATTAGGACTGGTGGTGTAAGCAGATATTATTTGATCTTATTGAAGGATTCCTCACACTTATCATCCCACTTTCATGCTACTCCCTTGTGAAGTAGGTGAGAGTATGGATTATGTTTATCTACTAGCTATGCTATGAACCTTTAGATGGATTGGAGCCTACCCTGGAGACCTCTCAATTGTTTCAATGTTTTGGGTGCCTCCATCTCAAGGATTGCTTTTACCTTGGTAGGGTCTACCTTAATACCTCTCATTGATACTATGTAACCTAGTAGCTTTCTTGACTGTATGCCAAAGACACACTTCTTTGGATTTAATCAGACTTTATATTCTTCCAGCCTATCAAAAATGGTACTTAGGGTTGCTATGTGATCTTTTCTCTTTCTGGATTTGGCTAGTATGTCATCAACATAATCTTTAATAGTCTTGTGGATCATGTCATGGAAGATTAATTTCATAGATCTTTGGTATGTAGAGCCAACATTTTTTAAGCCGAATGGCATCATTTTCCAGTAATAAGTCCCTTATGGACATGTGAAGGCCGTTTTGTGTTGGTCTTCTTTAGCAATCATTGTCTGGTTATATCTCAAAAAACCATCCACCAAGGAAAGAATTTCGTGTCCCACCATCATGTCTATGATCATGTCGATGTTGGGCAACGAGAAATTTTCTTTTGGACATGCTTTGTTTAAGTCCCTGAAATCTGTGCAGATTCTGATGCCCCCATCAGGTTTTGAGACAGGAACTAGGTTTGACACCCATTCTGGATAATCTATCGGTCAAATGAATCCTGTGTCCAATAGCTTCTTTAGTTCCATTTTCACTAGCAGGGCGATCTGAGGGTGCATTTTTCTGAGCTTTTGTCAGATAGGCTTTGCTTCAGGGTACATGGCTAGATGATGAACTACAATTTCCAGATTGAACCCTGGCATTTCTGCGTAGCTCCATGCAAAGTTAACTTGTATCTCTCTCAAGAAGGCTGCTAGGAGTTCTTGTTCTTTTGATAGTAATGATTCTGCATAGAATGTGATGTGTGGGGTCTCCTTTGTTCCTAGATTTATTGGATTGCATTTTTCTACTAGGACCCCTGATTTTTCCTGATGAAGAGCTCTAAAAGGAAGATTGAATCCCCCATCCTTAGGCACCTCAAAGAGGTTTTCACCATTGGATGTGTCCTTTCCTTTTACTTTTTTTGTGTCAGAGAGTGCCACAATGTGGTTTTCACTCAAGGACTTATATATTATTCTTAGTTTTTCACTTTTACAACTGAGTGATTCAATTGTTTCCCCATAATATGTATGTGTATCTAGCTCAATGATGAATCCTGCTTTGTGATCCCCACATGGAATATTATCCTGCAGTCCCATGAATTCTAAGAGTGCCTCATCATTTTCAAATGTGTCAAGAATTGGTGGTCCTCTTTGGTCATATTCGATGAGTTGGGGGTAAACTAGGTAGATCTCATGGCTTTGGTTTTCAGACTCATAAGATAGGGTGCTAATCATGTGAAGGGTGGTATCCTCAAAGAGCCTAGGTACATTGGTTATGGGATCCTCATCATCACTACTACAGCAAACGTCAGTTATATCAAAAGTGAAATTATTTATGACACGACCAGTGGACACAGGTAAGCAAAGTTCAGCTGGTGTTGGTTCACAGGGAGTCTTGACTACTCTAACTAGGGGACTTCATCCACATATGGTTATACTTAGAGGGGTACATTTGAGGCCAAGATTTTTCATTCGTGTCTCAGGCATGAGGGGTATTATAAGCCCATTGTTGATTTTCCCAAGTCTTTGGTTTCTGCATAGCCCATTGCGAGCATCATTTGCAAACCTTTGCTTCTGTCATCCATTGGTAGATCGGTTATTGGTCTATTATCTTGGTATAGGAGATGAGATGGAGCCTCCTCTATGACTTCTTGGCCAAGATCTCCCCAACTTCTAAAGTTGGGATATTCTTTGAGGGATGTTTGATATTTGGATGCTTCATTTGATTGCGAATGTCCTCATGATCTAGGAAATTGTGGTAACTCTCCTACCACAAAAGTATTTTTGGGAATCTTATAGTTTCCACAACCGTTGTCTTGGATGATGAATTTGATATCAGAGATGGTGGGGATAGCAGGAGTGGTGGGTGTCTCTATCGCAAAATTGGAAGTGAGAGTGGCTAGATGAATGTATGGTGTTGATGGGCCTTCATCATTTTTAGGTACTTGAGGTATTTTGTAGTATTTGGCCTCAAGGTTCTTGCAATGGGAGAATGGTTCAGGATCTCCATGGATGGTGACCTCTTTTCCTTCGTATATGAATTTGACACATTGATGGAAGATTGATGCTACTGCTTGCATTGCATGGATCCATGGACATATTAGGATAATGTTATAAGGCAAGTCGAGGTCGAGGACCTGATAGGTAGTCTCCATGATAGCTGGCCCTACTTGGATAGGAATTTTGATTGTGCTTTGGGATACTCTTTCCTGATCATCATATGCTCTTATTGTAATACCCTTTCCTTTGTCGATAGGATCCTTTGAATTTTTAACTGCTTAACGAGCTTGAGGGAACAAATGTTCAAGCCTGTACCTCCATCCACCTTCTAGCACCAAAATGTGAACCATGATTCCCAACTTGCAAAAACATAAGATACAATCAATAAATTAGATCAAATGCATGGTTAGAAACATGATTCCTCAAGAAATTCATTTAAATTGCAAAGGAGAAAGGAAATGAAATGAAGAACAAAAAGAAACTAAAAACATGTCAAATCCTATTCTAATGCAATGTAAACTCATAATCTCTTGAGAGAATTGGTGGCAATTTGATGTGAAAATTGGCCCTTTCCCAACTCCAAGGATGCGACGAAGATGCTTGATGAAGAATGGATGCTTGTAGTGATGACTTCAATGGAGCTCCATGTTGAAAATCTGCAAAAAACCTAACTATGCTTTGAAGAAATGGATGAAAGTTGCTATGGATTTGAGTATAATAACTTTTCTCAAATTGTGGATGCTAAAAATGAGGAATGGAGCCTTTCATTTATAGATTTTCAAGTTGAAGAGATGTCCAAAATGGAGCAATGTGGGACTAAAGATCCACCAATGGCAAGGTGCCATTTTCCAACTTTAGAATGGATGAAGGATGTGCAAGTTTTGAAGAATGTGTCAATAAATGAATATATTTCAAATTTGAAATTGTTGAAATGACATGTAAGAGGGAAGGAAAAATGCATTGAATGCCACTTGGCTCAAGGCAAAAGACATGTCAGGTGGAGTAAATGCCTTGTTGGAAGGACAAAGTCCACTTAGATTTTGAATTCAAATTTGGAGAATATTCCTTCATTATGCCTTTGGATGGAAAATGGAGATTTAATAAATCAATTAAAGCTATTTTCATGTGCAAGTGGGAAAAGCTAGAGGATGTGATGGGTGAGGAGATTAAATTAATCAAGATTTAATTAATTTAAATGAGAGATTTGCTAATGTGACAAATTTGACTTAAATTTATGGATTGATTTAAATCAAATATGAGAAGAATATGATTTTAAGATTAATTAAATAAATATTTTTGATTCATTTAACTAAGGAGATGAAGTTAGCTTAAATTAAATAAGGTTTTAATTTATTTAATTTAATGGATAGACTTGAGGGATTTAATTAAATAAAATTGATTATTTAATTAAATATGGACATATGGTTAATTAGATCAGATAAATTGATTTAAGTAATGAGAAAGAATGACTTAATTAGATAAGATGATTTATTTAATTAAGGGCAGAAATTGATGAATTTAATCGAATAAGGGTATCAGTTTAAATGGTTAGACTGAGGGATGATTTAGGATGAAACAATGTTAGTAGTTAGGATCAGATGCACAATGTTAATCAATACTTTTTACGTGTCTACAGATTCATTTAAGTGTCCCTCTGGGCATGCCAGAAAAAAGAAACTGTTGATGCCAACAAATTGGCAAGGTAACAGCCTTTATGGGAAACTCAGTTAATTGGGGGACCAATTGTGCTAAAATGAGTAACCTCTAGATTTTAAAGAAGCTGACTTCTTTTGTAATTGGGGTTTTGGAAAGGGAAAAATAAGTAGATATAAAAATAAAAGATCTAAGTTACTAAGGCGATGCACCAAGATTTAGATGCAAGCCACAATAAATCTATCTTTTGGAAGCAATTTAAGGGCCCATTCAGTAATCTGCTATTTCCTAGAATGGAAGAAATTAAAGATTGAATCCTGAACAATTCACTCAATGACAAAATAATTTTCACACCCATTCACTAAAAAAGAGGAGTCAAAGACATGATCTAAACCATCAAACTTGCATTAAAATTATAGAAGTTCTGCAAATGAACCATTCAAGCAATACTGATATAGTATAAAGTTAATCAAATAGCTTAAGAAAAATAGAAAGGCCAAACAATCTAGCACAATCTGTGAGTTTTTTTGCAATAATCTAATAACAATAAAAAGGCTTGTTGTCTTTCACAAATTTTGTATATTTTTTGGAACTCCTTTTTTGAAGCAAGGAGCAATATATATATAGCCAAAAATCCCACTGCCTACGAGAAATAACAAAAAATATTTAGTATCCTAAGCAATGATGTAGCAGCAGTGATTCCCCTCGGCTGTTGTAACAGAAAAGATTCGGGCCATGGCATGTAGTCGTTCCCCAAGTAGGTGTGTCCTCTGTGAATGATGGCAGTGGTTCCGGAAAAGTCCCGTATAGACAAGTGTTGCCTCCCAGTGTAGGAAGTTAGAACACATGGCAGCATATTGTGATGCATAGTTTTCTCTTGGCTTCCCTTTGAAGAAGTCCTCGTTAAAGAGATAGGTGGCAACATGGCACAACTCGTGGTTCGCTTCTCCTCCTCTTTGTTGAAGGCTTGCATTGGGAAGACACATGGAAGCATTCCTTTCCATCGATGTCGATTATGGGGTCCGCGAAAGTGTATAGGGAAGCGACCTTTAACTGTGCATGGTGATGACACGTGGGAGCATGGCGGGGCTACTTGAAAAGCGAAGGGAAGAATCCCTTCAGAGAGCGTTGAGCGGACACGTGGAAAAAGTCGATGGTCATTATCAAAAGGGGCTGATGATGTTTATTTTGAGGCATGGACTAGTTCAAAGAAAAAATAAAACCCGAAGAGAGCTTGATGAATTTCACAAGCACACTAATCTAATTAATGTTGTTTCCTATGCGATGGATGATGTTTTGATTTATGTTGTGTCATTTGAAGTATGAATTTGCATGTTCTTGCAACCATTGGTAAGAAATCAATTTTTTTGGTAGGGGGCAGCATTCTAAATGTTGTTTAGTTTTATTGATTCTTTTTTCCTTTAAATTTTGTAATTTTTTTACATTGTGCAACCTTCATTTTGTCACAAATTGCCTTTGTTGTGGGTAGTTGTTGCAGATTGCTTGTTGTTTAAACAAGGAGTCCATTATATTTTGGTATCAGTGCCATAAGAGTATGGGAGTTTTGGAAGTGGGTAGGATGCCACCAAGAAGAATGAGATGAGGAGGTGCTTGAGGTAGTGGTTAAAGAGGCCATCAAGGAGTTTTAGAGATGTTGCGAAACCTAATAGAAAGGATAGATGCCATGGAACAGGCACAATGAAGGGGAATAGTTGTTGATGATGTCAGCAAAATTGAGGAAGAGGAGAAACCACAAGCTAATGGTGTAGCTCAAGAAGAAATAGAAGGAGTGGAAGAAAGGTTGATTAGAGTCATTATGAATGTGGGAGCCAAACCAAGAATTGAGGTTCCTACGTATTCTGGAAGCCTAAATGGGGAAGAGCTCATTGATTGGATCAATGATCTAGACCAATACTTTGAATATGAAGGAGTTATAGAAGAAAGAAAGAAAGGTTAAGTTTTGTTGTACAAGACTTAAAGGCCATGATGCAATGTGGTGAGATTTCATGTAGTCTAAAAGATGAAAGAAAACAAAGAAAAGATCAATTCTTGGGATTGAATGGTTGCTAAATTGAAGACGAAGTTCCTCCTGATAGGTTATCAAACCAATCTTTTCAAAAGATTGCATAATCTCAAGCAGAAGGATATATCCATCAAAGAATATACAGAAGAGTTATACAAGTTGGTGATTCCGTCAGGCCAGAGTGAAGATGATATGGAAAAGGTTCTTGACACATTGCACATACATAGATGAATGGTGAACCAAAGTTTGGGGTTCACTTAATGGGGTTCTTAGCTAGTGAACCCCAAACTTTTGTTGTTGTTCCAGTAAATCCATTAAGTGTTTGTTTAATGATTTCTATACATTTTGTTGTAGGGTCTGCTAGATCTAGTTTTCTACCCATCCAGATAGTGCTTCAATCGGATACTTATTTTTATATGGGTCATAAGTATCCATTGCACTCCATGGGGGCAGCAAGGTTCTTTGACTCTACAGATTTGGTAGAAAAGGGTCTGGTAATGGTGCAACTAGTACTGTTGGTGTTAATTCGGACATGTGACTTTTATTGACAAACATACCCAATAAAGGATTGAATTTTTGATTTGGGTCTAATTTGATTCTAGGTACTTGGTTTCCTAGCTTATGACTTTCTTGGGCAATTGTTTTCCCAAGTGGTATTATCCTTTGACGACTAGATCCTCGACAAAATGGACTATGGTTGATCTAGTCTAGTGTTTGTTCTATCCTTTATTGTCTTCCTTCTATGGTGGTTGTCTCTTGCGAGGCAACTGTTGTGTCATGGTTGATTGTTTGACACAAATTTTCAATAATTATAACACTAGCTTCTACAATTTGTATTCTAGTGTTAGTCTAGACTATTCTTTGTGAAACTTTTTCAGTTTCTTTTAAAGTGTTTACAACTCATTTTTTTAGGATTTGCAAGGACTTTATGGGTACCATTCTAGGTGCTTTTATGTTTATTAGGTCCTTATTATTGGTTTTCCAAACCATGGAGTATTGAAGAACCCAACTATGATTGCAAAGTGTAAGGTGTGCGATATAGCCTTTTCTTTCATTTTAAGTATTCGATTTTGAATTGAAACCAAAGGACTTGATTAAAGTGCAAATCTTTGAGGCTTACACTAAATTTTAGGATGACATTAAACATGACAGGCTCATAACCAACTAATCCACATGCTCCTCCCATGAGCATGTCTCAGTATTGCTCATGTCGAGCATCTAATAGCATACAAAAATCTATTATAGGGATTCCTAGCCTATAATGGGCTTCTATTCCACATTGAATATAACTAACATGCATATATTGGAATCCACCTTTCTTTTCTTCCCAAGCTTAGATTTTTGACATTCTTGTTCAGTTAATAAAGAAATAAAATCTTGCTTTTCTTCAGAAACTTGAATTTGTTATTCTAGGATCTTACAACATAGAAAAGATTTATAGTTAAACAATCCTAAATCAACATATATTTTAAAGAATGGTTTAGGTTTCATCCTAAATCTTTCATGAAATATTTCTACAACATTCCTATCAGCATATGAAGTATTGGGTGTATAATTTTCAAGGAAAGTTATTGAACTTTAAGAAACAACATTAGGTTGAAGCTCAGAAAGACTTACTATTTCTTCTGAAGTCTATAGTTGCTTGTCTTCACACCTCTGTACATGTCCATATTCTATTGCCTAACAATATAGTGTGCCTTTTGATTCAATCTCTTGTTTTTTTTACCCATGAACATCTTACAATGTGACTTACATAACGACTAACAAACCTATGGCCTTACTGTGTTTGGCAGGGAGAGCTTGCGACAACAGTTCGAGTTAAGCTTTGGGTCTGGGTTAGTGCATAGATAGCTACAGTTGAACAATAGACAAATTTCTAGAGAAGACAAATGAACCTTTAAAATTCAACTTAAAGCATTAATGAGGGGAGTATAAGATGATTGCGATGATGATACCAATGACATAGAGAAAGATGATTAAATTTTACACAAATTGTAGTTATTTCTACTAAACCATTCACACATTTTGGTACATAGGGTTTTTTGGGTTCAGGGTTTACATAGACAAACTACTATCAATACCTCTCAAAAGATAGGGTTGGCTTTGATACCAAATTTTGTTTCTAGTTGACATAAGATAGGATTGATATATCTAGTCCTTCACAACTAATAAAATATTGTTTTCTAACCTACACCCCACCTTTTGTCCTTTCTAGCTACTTATGTAACATTTTAAAAGTGTATACCAAACTTTGCAAAGCTATGCTATGGTAAATTAAATTAAACATTTTAAAAGAGATACTAAGAGCCTTATAAAGTATTATAAGTTAAAATATCTACCTCTTGCATATAAATTCAACAATATGATGATAATAATATAATTTTGTATCTGAATACTTCCCACATAGCATAAACCATGATATCTTTGAAAGAGATACAACTGATAATAAATCAATCTCAAGATGATGGAAAGCCTCCAAATGCTAGCAGTAATTAATGTCATTCTTCCACAAAAAATGGTACGGGTAAACTAGCTAACTGTTTGACTGGTAATGACCACTAAACAGGTAAATTATTAATTTAATTATTCTAACAATTATTTATGTTATTCTTCCAATATTTCTCAAATCTTCACAAAAATTAATTTCTTGGGGCAAGACCACAAATTTCTAGAACTCTAATCATTGAAACTTGAATGGGAAACTTGAGTGATTCCACTTGTAAAGGATTTGGGGTTTTGTCCAAATCGTTGAACTCAAGAGTTTTCGTCCTCCAGGTTCAAAAAATACAAACTCTCTAAATTCAAATTAAAACCAAGCACATTCTAGAAAATGAGCCTCTAAAGATCTTTTATTCATCTTTTGTAACTACTCCCTCTATTCTTGAAAACCCTAATTTCTTTTAAACCTCCTTTTTCACCCAAAAAGTGACTATTAAATATTTCAATTTTTCTGACTTAAGTCACTTTTGCACCATTAAAATAATTAATCTAAGTTATCTTTTTAATTTAATCTTATTCAACAACTTAAAAATTAATTATTTAATTATATGCTGACTCAATAAAATTGGGGACATTACATACTAAGCCAAACAAAATTCTATTTTTTCCTACTTTGGCATATCTCAGGAATGGGAACTTTAGTATAGATGGAGGTTTGGCATTCATACACTTGTGCTTTAGGAAATGGTTGGCCTTTTAGGATGATTGAGTCATGAGTGAAAGTGTATGGTTGCCATGAATTTAGAGAAAGAATGCCTATGACCATGTTGTATCTAGCTATTTAATTATGGACAAATTTAGTAATGGAGATACTATGGACTGGAAAAAAAGGAAAGAGAACATGAAAAGAAGCTTAACGAAGGCACGACTAGGAAGAAGTTGACCTGTAGGAGAAGCCATTAGACGGTTGTCTACTCCCTATAGTGGGTGACAACCTATAATTAATGGGGATGGCACTATGCATGGCGCGAGAGGGAAACCTCACCTCTATGAGGCATGATGGCCTCCTGAAGGATGCAAAAATTTGTAGGATTTGACCAAAATGAGGTTCCATAGGAATAGAACTCCAACCCTACTCAAAAATTGCTTTTGGGAGGCTCATTTGGCAAAGAGAGAAGGAGAAAACAAGAGAGAAAGAGGAGAGACTAAGGTGTTGGGTGTTGAAATGAGGGTAAGGAAAAGTTTTGAAGAAAAGACTAAGCCATGAGAGTAGGAGTGGGTGGATTTCTTCCTAAGGTGCATGAAAGCAGTAGGACACCTTATTCCAAGTTTGTTTTGCATTTTAGATCATTTTTCCTTGATTGTATTTGTTGTTTCAAGTTTAGAATTCCTGCTTGGCTAGTAAAACACTCTATCCTAGTTGTTGTAACTTTGTAAATGTTGATTTGTTGTAACAAAAAATTTCCACCTTTCTAAGGAGAAAAATCACCTTCTTGTTCATTTTAGAGGGAAAATATTTTCAAAATAGCGTATCATCCTTGTTTTCCCTACCTAAAACCCTAAACGCCTATTTTCCAAGTCTCTTTCATTCCTAGGCAGATTGGATGTGCTACAGTTAGATCCTATGTAATTATGCAATAACTACTATAAATATATAAACCAATATAACTTCCTTCAATGCCTTGACCTTATTTCAAAGGTGAAATTGAATAGATGAAACAATTGGAGCTATAGGTGAAATCGTAGCTGAAAAGATGACAAAAAAATATTGCTAGTTGCATAGTGGAAGATTAACTACCCAACACTTTAGTTTGCTTTAAAAGAGCTCTTATTAAATAAATAGAGGAGTTTAGGTCAGCAATGTTTTACATTCTTTGGTTAAATAAACATGTAATCTCCCCATTTTAAGGTTCTCTTACTTTGTAGTTGGAGATGGTTTTTTGGGTTTGTATTTGCTTGTTCAAAAGGGTGATTTGATGTTACCAGTGAGCTCAGATGGCTTAGAGGAATTATTTGATGCTTTTATATGTTATTTCTAACTTCCAATTAGGGCTCCAAGATTCTTGGAGGGAGTTTCTATTTTTAGAAATTCGATCAATTGGCTCCATTTGTCATCATTCTTCATCAAGATCACTCTGGTGCAATTAGTTTCTGATTTCGATGCATTCTGACATTTCTACAAAAAATGAGTGTATTAATGGTTATATTTTAATTAAATCACTAAGGTTACTTAAAATTAATTAAAATATTTAAAAAGGCTCTTAGTATTATAGCTCGTCGAAATTGGGATGAGGTGTTTTAAATCATGGATGCATTAAATAGGAACCTTGCATGTCAAAATATCATTATTTTAAGGAAAAGGTCATTTTCAAAGTAAAAAGGAAGAAGCTTTTGAAGAGTTTGGGAAACAAGTATAAAAGGAGGTTTTTGGAGCTCATTTGGTTATTCTTGGATGTAATTTTCTCACTTCATTTTGAAGAGTTTTTCGAAAACTACTTGGTTTGTGGGTTTGGAAACCCTAGGGCACTATATTTGGTAGTGAAACTATCTACCCTAGTTGGATTTGTAGAGGAAGTTATTCATGCTTTCTACAAGAGCATTTAATGAAAACTTAATGGTCACTTTTAGTGACCAAATTTGAGAAGACCGATTGTTTCAGGTTTCAGTTTGTACAAGGGTTGGAGTTTGAAGATAATATTAAATGTTTGCCTCTTCTGGGTTATTATCAGATGTGTCTTATGGATGTATTGATTTTGAAGTGTTTTAAACTTGCAGTTGCTTGTATGGAGGGCGCGGGTTCTTTAAAATCCTTAACATTGCATTTTCTAAGCATTATGGGCAGGGACGTGTGAGTTCATATCTAAGCAGAGCCTAAGGAAGGTCGTTTAGGGTTTTTGAGGGATGCTCTTCACTGCTTCAATTGCAATATCTCAGACCATCATTCAACCTGTAGCAACCCACACGTGGTTCTTAGAAGTTGTTCTTTCAAATATGAGGAATGATTTGAGGGGTTTAAGGAGGACATGAGTCTCTGAGGGCTCTATCTATTAGCTAGAGGTCACATAAGGGTTTCTAGAGGGAGATTCCATCAATGACTAATGTTTCTATCCTCCTTTTGGCATGTTGTTGGTAAAACCAGGTTTGCATAAAGTTCCAGGTTAGATTTTGAGTTATTGAATGTTTGTATTTGTTGTTGGGCTTGTTGATAGATATGTATTGAATATAAATTTGTAGCCTGCAATTTTGAAAATCAGTTTGTAATAGGCATCCTATAGTCTGAAATTTATGTAAAAGGGAAAACTTGGTCATTATTAAAGTAGCATCAGGTTTGAAACCCTTTTTTTACCAATTTGCAACTTACTATTGTTATTTATGACCATTAACGGTGATGTTATCCTTCATTTATGAGCATAAAAATGGTCTATCAACAATATATTTAGAGCTCATTTATTTCTGTGTAAATCTGGCAGCTTTTGTGTCTATTTTCTATGTATTGTACTGTGAGAAGTATAGATGTATTAATCTGAAAAGGTGTTTGCTAGATTTATTGTTTGAAAGTCACACCTTATCATGGGTTGGTATGATCAACTGAGACACTTATCAAACTAAGAAAATTGCAAAACTTAGACCACTCCAGAGAGGCATATTACACTGTTGCAAATTTTTTGTTCAAGTACTTGCCAACTGGCTAAATGGTTTAATCCTTTGATATTCACAATTCCATTTGATGAAATAAAAATAATAACCTCATAAAGGGATAACATCCAGCTTGCATTGATCATACATCATTTTCAATGAAACAAAAATAAACTCAGACATTTACAATTATGAGCGATGACTCTTTTAGCAATACGTATACATAAAATTTGGAGGACAAACTTATTACTAAAATACCTTTGGTGCAGATTTACATAGGAATGATACTCGGTACTAAGCAACAACAATCTGGTAAGAGTTTGATACTTCTAGGGAGTACTCATACTTTGTCAGATGGACCCTTCATTCAAGACTAATATCATAACAATTAAATGAACAAAAATATATATACTCAATACTAACACAGGTTCAGACTGAGCCTTTTAGGAAGCGAAAAAATATTTAAGAACTAGACTCAGAAATGCACAACAACCAACACAAGACTTCTAGATTATATTATTAGAGTTTTTGATACAACAAATACAATGCTTTGTTAATAAATATTTGAATATAGAGGTTTGGACTGACCTTATATCATGCTCAAAATGTGAATGTTAATAACTCAGGCTCGATATGACTCCCTTAAGGAAACGATGGGAAATTACAAGACTAGTTAATGACTTTCTAACCTGAATGTTAACCATGTATAGGTCTACTAATTGGTGCAGCAAGATTAATGATGATTTCTGAGAACCCAAGAAGCATGACAAGGAAACAATCTCACAATTGGACCTCCCAGTAGCAAGGAAACTAATAATAGAAGTTGATTGTGACCAACTAGATTTCAATATGAGGATGAAGTAGCTGGGGATATGGTGCAATCACGGTAGGAGGGTCCTCAAAGAGAATAGTCTAGACTATGCAACAAGAGTTACACAATAAAAGCCACATAGAATATGGAGGAAAATGCAGATTCAAACATTCATATTACCAAAAAAATTAGTTACAATTAACCAACAACATCCACATTCACAGATTGGGCTCAGAAGCTTGATACAACATGCTCGAAATATAGTATTCCTATATGCTCCTTAACACTAGCTGAAATCTTACATATCAAATCCAATATTCATCCCCCTCCTATCCTAATGATCTATTACAATGATTTATATCACATTCGGAGATCTAGAATCATCCACGTCGGCCAAAGATCATTACAATCTCTGATGAAGGAAACGCAACATGTGTGTGAAATAGGTCAGCCTTAAATTTGAATTTCTCCTCTGCAGGTGCATAGGATGAATTGAAAACCAAAATTAAGGTTGGGGACACTCCATGGAACAATTCAGAATACACCACAAGGATCCACAAGTTAAGGGAAGGATCCACAAGAGACAAAACTAGTCGCTAGGCTCAAAACTACTCTAGTGTTCTGTTCTAGAAACTGTCACTTAATCTGGAAGTGATAACTTATCGGAAAAAGATCCAATCATTCTAAAATATTGCAATAAGGGAAAATGAACATTTCCATGATGAAAACATAGATCTATAGGTTTCGATGAGCAAATATGATGAAATGTTGAATCTACCAACTTGAATTGAACAAGAACTGAACAAGAACAAAACTAAAATGAAAATATTTTGTCTTGATGCAGGATTGCAAAGAACCAAGGATGCTCTTGCATCAAAAATCTGGGGTTATTTGAAAAGTGAGTCCCTCACTTTGCTGGGGCTAAAGGAAAACCAATACGGTCTACCTCAGCCCGAGAAATCCAAGAAGAATCCTCCATTGGTCTGCCTTTCCACTTCACAAGATATTCTTTGTACTGTCTTCCACACATTTTCCTCCCATCTCTGATATCCAAAATCTCTTCTATCTCATCTAATTGTTGTTTAGGAAACTGTTTCTCCATTTTTTCTTTATTGTCTTCACTGAATTCTACTTCATGGTACTGATGTAGTTCTACAATGTTGAATATAGGATATACCTATGCCATCCAGTAACTCTACTTCATATACATTTGCTTAATCAAATTTCTTCAAAATATTATAGGGTCCAAAATTCCTCATCTTGAGCTTATTGTATGTGCCAACTGGAAATATTTCCTTCCTCAAATACACAATCACTTCATCTCCAACTTTGAACTCCTTATGTCTCATCTTTTCATCTACTCGCTCCTTATACTTTCGGTTCATATCTTCCAATTGTTGCTTTACTTGAGTATGTAATTTCTTCATATGTTTTGCAAATTCCTCTACTTCTACACTCCTTTTATCTTCCTTATTGATGTCTCGCAACTCTTATATACCTCTAGGATGAACTCCAGTAAAAATCTCAAAAGGTGTTTTTCCAGTACTCTTGTTCACTGAATTATTATAAGCAAACTTTACTTGTGCAAGGACTAAATCCCAACTTCAGGTCTTCTCTCCAACCAAACATCTCAAAAAATTCCCCAAACTCCTATTTACTACCTCTGTCTGTCCATCAGTCTATGGGTGAAAAGTAGAACTAAACTTTAAATCTGTCTTTAACTTCTTCCAAAGTGTCCTCCAAAAGTAACCAACAAAATTTGTATCTTTATCTGAAACAATACTCCTAGGTAATCCATGCAATTTGACCACTTCCTTGAAAAAAAAGTCTACTACATGTACTACATATGTTGTCTTCTTACAAGGTATGAAATGTGCCATTTTAGAAAATCTATCCACCACCACAAATATAGAATCATTACCTCTTTGTGTCTTTAGCAAGCCGAGTATGAAATCCATGATGATATCCTCCCAAGGTCTCTCCGGAACTGTCAAAGGCTTATACAATCCAACATTCTGACTACTCCCTTTTGTAGCTTGAAAAACTTTGTAACTATGCACAAATTTTCTAAAATCCTTATGAATCTATGGCCAAAAGTAATTCTCACTTACCAATGCTACTCTCTTATCAATTCCAAAGTGTCCTACCAATCCTCCACTATGTTTTTCTTTCACCAAGCTATCCCTCATTGAACTCTAGGGTATACACAACTAATTCCGTTTGAACATATCCTCCTAAATGAAATAATTTAACCACTAACTCCTATCCTCCAATACTGGTTCTTTACAAGCTCTCCAAGGTTCTACAAAATCTGGGTCTTCCTCATACAAGTTCTTCAATTCATCGAAGCCTAATACCTCCACTCTCATCTCTTCCAATAAATTCCTTCTCCTACTCAATGCATCAACAACTGTATTTTACTTTCCACTCCTATGTTTCAGAACAAAAGTATAACTTTGCAAGAATTCCACCCATCTCATGTGTCTCTGATTCAACTTACCTTGACTGTTCAAATATTGTAATGCTTGATAATCTATATACAACACAAACTCCTTAGGCAATAAGTAATGTCTCCACTTCTTCAAGTCTTGAACTATGGCATAAAACTCCTGGTCATACACTGAATACCTTCTCCTAGCATCATTCAATTTCTCACTGAAATAAGCTACTGGTCTCCCTTCTTGACTCAATACTGCTCCAATTGCATTTCCACTTGCATCACAGTCTACCTGAAATACCTTATTAAATTCTGGTAAATCCAACATAGGATGCTTAGTCACCTTTTGTTTCAACAACTCAAAACTTTGGTCTGCTCCAGATGTCCACCTAAAATCTTTCTTATCTCCTCTCATTGTTTCTATCACAGGACTACAAATAGAACTAAAATTCATAATGAACTTCTAGTAGAAACTATCCAATCCATGAAATGATCTTACCTCTCCAATGATTTCCGGTGTAGGCCATTCAACAATTGCTCTTACCTTTTCAGGATCCATCTTCAATCCATCTGCAGATATCACAAATCCCAGATATACCAATTCTTCCTTCATAAAACTACACTTCTTAATGTTTATCAGCAATTGCTCTTCTCTCAACCTCTGCAAAACTTGTCTTATATGCAACAAATGTTCTTCTATAGTCTTACTGAAAATCAAGATGTCACCCAAATAGACAATCACAAACTTACCCAAGAATTTCTTTAATACCTCATTCATCAGCCTCATGAAAGTACTTAGTGCATTTGTTAGTCCAAAAGGAATCACCAACCACTCATACAATCCTTCATTTGTGTTGAATGTTGTCTTCCATTCATCCCCTTCTCTAATATGATGATATCCACTCTTCAAATCTATCTTTGTAAAGTATTTAGCTCCACTCAAACAATCCATAATGTCATCCATCTGGGGAAAAGGAAATCTATACTTCACTGTGATTTTGTTTATGGCTCTAGAGTTTTGTACACATCCTCCATTCTCCATCCTTCTTAGGTGCTAACACAACAGGTACTACATAAGGAATTAAGCTTTCTTTGATCAAACCCTTCCTCAAAAACTCTTGCACTTGTCTATTCAACTCTTCATTCTCTGATGGTGTCATCCAGTGTGCTACTTTATTAGGAAAACTAACCCTAGGAATCAGATCCATGCAATGAATAATAATCCTCATAGGTGGCAATCCATCAGGTACATTATCTAAAATTCAATATCTTCATATTTTGCCAACAACTCCTTTATCTCCTCTGGTTGTTCTTCTACATGCTTCAAGTCTCCATCCTTCTTAGGAACCAAGGCATAGCACATGTTCTCATGTCTTAGTCCATCCAGAAATCTCCTTCCATCAACCAAACAAATTCTAGCTTTCGTACAAACCTCAACTTTAGGAACATCCTCTAATGGCAACAAAGTTTGCTTCATCCCTTTAGCAACTATGGTATATGTGTTTTTCTTTCCATCATGAATAGTCTGTCTATTATGCTACCAAGGCCTTCCCAACAAAACATGGCATACATCCATAGGCATGATATCACACAAAACTTCGTCATGATAATCTCCTATCTTCAATTTCACCAAACATTGTTCACTTACTAGTAACTTATGCTCATATTGAATCCATGCTATCTGATAGGGATTCAAGTGTTTCAATCTTTCCAACTTCAATTTGGTCACCATTTCTTCATAAACTAGGTTCTCAGAGCTTCCACTGTCAACAATCACTCTGCAACATTTTATAGCTACCTTGCATTTGGTTTGGAACAAATTCTTTCTCTGCAACGGTTCCTGCTCCATCTCACTTTGACGTAATACTCTTTTGTTCACCAACACTTCTCCCTCTTCTAGTTTATTAGATGATCTAGTATGATCCTCCTCAGCAAAGGTTGTTCTTCTATTGTTCTCTGTCTTTCTGCTTGTCTCTCCCTGATTACATTCAAATGCCCTATGTCCTTCTCCACCATACTTAAAACAAGCTCCCCTAAATACTCTTTTCTCTTGTCCTCTATCCTCTTTTCTATAACCCTCATTCTGGTAACCACCATATCCTCCTCTCTGGTAAGAGTTTCCATCATTTCTATGGTACTAATTATCATTCTTCCTAACTTCCTTATCTTTATTCTGATCTGCAAAAGATCCTCTTCCTGCTCCGGTAAAAGTTTTTCCTCTCTAAAATTTTCCACCTCTTCCTCTCTGTCTCTGCTCATGTCTTTTATTCAACATCTCTTATGCTTTTAGGGCACATTGATATGCTTCTTACACACTCAAAAACTTGATCAAACTATTCTCATCCTGAATAGATGGCTTCAACACATTCACATATCTAACTACTTGCTCGATCTCATCCTCTGAATGTCTAGATCTGATATTCAACTTGTAGAAATCCTCAGTATACTCTATCACACTTGAATCCTTCTGCTTCAAATTCTGCAACTTATGGAACAAACTGATCTGATAGTTTGCAGGCATAAACTTTGTATTCAACTTGTTCACCATTTGATCCCATGATTTTATCTTCTCCTTTCCTCTTCTTTGCCTATCTGTCTGCAAGTGTTCCCACCAAAGGGATGCATGTCCTTTCAACTTTGTACAAAAAAATTTCACCTTCTTTTATTCGGCGGTACCTTCAAAATCAAAATACTTCTCCATCTTCGTTATCCAATCAAGCAATTCATCTGAATCCAACTTACCATTATAATCTAGTGGATTGAAATGTGGTTTAGTATTTACTCTGGTTAGGGCTCTTATGAATGTCTCTTCATCACTACTGTATTTGACTCCACTTTCCGATGAAAGTTTGTTGAAATATTAACAAACCATTGTTGGAAAACCGATGAATCACTGACATAATTTTTGAAGCTAAAATTTCGTCGCTTTCCAAACTAAAATTTCAAAGGTTGAAATCACAACTCATTTTCATTGGTTGCCACCACAAAAAAGGGATCTGGTTTTCGTCGATATTCCGATGAAATTTTCGTCGATCAAGTGACAAACAATAGGCAGAATACAAGTCGCATGCCTTTGCCAAAACGTCAGAACAACATCAGAAATTTTTTGGAATTGCGACGAAGTTTTGTTGAAATTCCAAAAAATATCCATCATTTTTTTAATGATCTCGCTGATGAAATATAATCAGTGAAACACTCATCTTGTCTTGCTGATGAGTTGAAAATGTCCTCCTGACCCACTATGTCACGTCGGTAAGATTACATCGGCAAGAGTTTTTCTGATGATCTAGAGTTGACATTGCGATGAAAATTGGGGCGGAGGTATAACAACCTCATCACACTTTTTTTTTGTTTCGTAGGACTAGTTCGAGAAAATTTCGATGAAACATTGCAGGTTTTTTTTTAAAAGAATGATTTATCTTCCAACATAGTGAAAGATCAATGTTGTCATAGCGATCAAGGTTACCAAAGAAGACATATTGGGAGGACTGACTTGTGGTCTCATCGATAAAAAGATTCTATCGACAAGACAAACCATATCAATGAGGTTTCATTGGCGAGATACTCATTTTGTCCTGTCGATAGAGCACGAGGAAGTATATCGGTGAGACTTATACCATCAGGGTAAGTTCTGAATGTTTACTTGACCCACTATGTTACGCCAACAAAATGGCATCGGTAGGAGACTCGGTGACATATTTGAGATCAAAAGAAAAGTCATCGGGGAGACTTGCAACATTGGAGAAACTTTAGGATGTGCTAGCGATACATGATCTCTTGCCGATAAAGATATAGGTAGATGAAAATAGTCATCAAGGTGACTCTTGGCGATACATATGATCAGATGGATAATATTGGTTAAGAGTATTTGGTGTTATTCTGATTGACAAGGCAATCAGTGAACATTGGTTAGGCTCAAATATATGAATTTCTCAGAGTTTGAAAATGTCTTTCCAATCTAATCATGTGATGTGATAGTAAGAAATTTGAAAATCTGCTACACTCGTTCTTGAGCTAAAACTAGTGGCAACTTAGCATCCTTCAAACTTGGATCCTAAGCACTTATGCGCATTTGCACAAGGTGAGATTATATAAATAACCACAACATACACATGTAAAGGTTTGCATCATTTATTCAAAGTGTCTAAGGTTGGATTGTATGTAAATCAAGCAAAGTTATACAATGTTTAGTAGCTCTATGTTCAATTTTTATAGCTCACTAAAGTCATGACAAGAGAAATCACTTCTCAAGAAATGGAATATATAACAGCAGGTCTCCATACCATAATTGGGTTAGCCTAAAAACAAGTTTGATGAATTCCTTACATCATCCCCAAAAGAAAAGAGAAAGTGAGCAAGAAGAATCATACACAAGGAAAGAAAAAAGATTACAATCGTGTGTTAAAATACAACCAAATATTCATACCTAATTCATGGTAGTAGGGGAGAATAAGCATAAGTAATAAAATGAAAACAAACTTTCCCTGTGCTTATTAAATTAAGGAAAACATTATTGTAAACACAGTATGTATAGAAGAATATGAATGTAAAGGAAAATGGATATTAGCAAAACATATATGTAAATAAAAGTAGTGTGAGCAAAAAATGAATCTAAATTGGTCTTGAACAAATAAAATCATACCCAATTAACATTAAGTTATACTGACCTTGTACTCATTTCCATTGTCAATCTTGAAGGATACTTTGATGCCTTCTGCAAAAACTCTCTAGCCACGAGGCAAGAGAAGGTGGGAAAACCAAGTGTATATTGATGAATTCCTGACAATAAAAAGAAACAAGCAACCAGTCAACCCTATTAGAACAGAATAATCTTATGAATTAATTATCCCTGACTCCATCCAATGCAGAATAACATAAAAGACATTAATAGAAGTTGATGGTCTCCCATTTCTAATAGTCTAAAGATATCAGGGGTTAAAATTTTAAATTAACAAGAGAACTTCAAAGTAATTGTCATTATTTATTTTTTCAGTCAACATTGAGACAATTCTAATTAAGAGATGTCAACAAACCTGAATGCATAATCCAAGCAAAGGCGAAATTTCCTTCTTCAAATTATCACAGATCATTCCATAAATTTTTTCTACATAAGATGTAAGTTGTTGCTTAAAAAGCAAAGCTGAATATTTTTCTTTTACTTGTCGTGAAGCATCTAAACCACCAATTGTCACACCATTGCCCAATGAGAGGCCTGTGCTTGATGGAATTGTTCGGAAACCCTATTAAAACAATGTAAAAGATGTTAAATATAACTAAATACCAACCATAGTGGTTCAATAATATGATATTTAAACAAAAAAAATCTTACACTAGCCATCCTTCCAAATAAACCAGATGAAGATAATCTGCGACATTGTGGGGTCATGCCAGCTGCACCACTTTATTTTAGTATGTGTTGTAGGAACAAGAGTAAAGTAGATGCATTTGATAACCAATAAGCCAAAACATCATTGCTCTCCCGAGTCATTAAAATACAAAAAACATTATGTCTACATTAAAAAATTTGGAAGAGTATTCATGGAGAAATCCAATAACATTTTAATATGATTCGTTGATAAGTGATAGCTGATAAGAGATATACATCCTCACATAGACTACTTAGAACTGGGGAAATGCAAAATCAATGATACCTCAATTGTTGAACCAATCGTTTGAATGATATGATAAAAAACACTTGTTATTTCAACTTCAAATGAACGCCATTGGAGAAGTGACTTATAGATGATACATGCAACTATAGGTCTTCCATTACTAAAGCCAACATCTTCTGTGATACACTTGATCAATGCATCTTGATTTTCCTGAAACCAAAATAATAAAAAAATGTAGTGTAAGGGAATAAAAAAATTGCTAGAGCTTTATAATATAATGTGCCTAAGCAAAAAAGTGATATAACTAGAAATGCAAATAGAAGAGATAGATACTCACCCAAAAGGTCAGAATCATATACTTGTTGCATGTCAGTGAGAGTCTTCTATGGCCTTTTCTCTCCATCAGTGAGCTCTTTCAAGGCAGACATAGGAGTCTATGAATTTTGCTAGACACATCTATTGGTTAAAATATTATTGAAAAATAATATTACTTATTTAAAATCGAGAGAAGGAGATAACTAAAATTATACATAAAAAGATATAATTTGTATATAATGGAGAACCAAAGTATATGATCATGATGGAATTTACCATTTTAAAGCACAAAAATGGACAATACATAATGACAAGTGGAAACTTAACCTCATTGAGTTAACATCACAAGCCAAACTAGCTTTGGTCTCTACTAAACAATGTTGCAAGATCATTTCCCACACACAACAATTTGTGCTTCTCACAAGCCACAAATGCACCTACATAAGCAAGTAGACACAATAATAGTGCTCACAAATATGCCAACCCCATTGCAGCAAGAAAGGTTTGACAAGATATTGCAGCAATACGAAGACATCTTTTAAGAATGCAAGTCCAATACAATGTGCAATATAACACCAAATCGATTTGAAAATGCCCTCTCCTAAATATATATTTGTATCACAATTCTATTAGGAGAATGATTAACTTCAACATCAAACCAAAGAGCTACGATATTTGAGGGAACTCGAGAAAATAGTAAGTTGTAAAATGCGAGGAGAAAGTTGGATATCCTTCCTTGAAGTTTATTGGTAAGTTTACTCATAGAGAAGTGAGGTTGGTATGAAGTAAGATTTAGTGTTCCACTTTGATATAGCAGTACCTATAGGTGCTCAAGGTCATGGTGTGTTTTTTGTGTTTATCAACGCATCTCTCGTGGGTACTTCCTGCGTTTGTTTTATGCAAATCATGATATCTTTTGTGAATAGTCCCTGCATTTGTTTTAGGAAAATTGGTATATTTTTCATGCATGCTTCCTGTGTTTGTCTTAGGAAAATCAAAGTAGGAAAATAACATCCAAAAACAAATGCTCAATTACTCGGGTGAGCAATAAGTATTTTATCTAACTGTAAATTGGTTGTTCCAGCTACTGACCTTTAAAGTGTTGGGCATGTAGGTGGAGGAGCTTTGTTTGCTTCAATAAGTTCTACTGCTTCAACAACAGGGAACATCTGAAGTTTGGAGACCATAATTTATAGTCATTCAACACAATATCACCTCATTTAACTTTATTATGAAATTCACCAAGCTACAAACAAAGTGCTAAAATGGCAATCAAACAAAGCATTGGAATAGATAATAACAACAAAATTCCAAAAATCCAGACTTCAACCTTGAGGAAGGTCTAGATCAAATAGTCATTTTAGCCATAATATACAGACAAATCTACAACAAGCCGCTCAGTATAGTCCTTCCAACTAGACCCTTTTTGCCTTAAAGCTTTGAAATTGGACAAAATTCTAACAACTGATAGAGAAAGGATTGATATGTATCATTAATGAACACTATCAAACATAGTCCAAATAGATGAAAAAAGTGATGCCTTGTAATCTTGAAAACAATGGAACAACAATCAAAATTAAAACATTAGCCTCCTTTATTCTCCTCTTAAGGTTTGGTAGGTCAGTTGGGAACTTCCCCTCTTCTTCAAGCTTCTGAAAATCAGTACAAAACATATGAACAAAATTTCATGGTTAAGTGGAAGCCTCCCATCAACAACAAGATCCAAATATTTGTTTATCTATCTCAATCAAGCTTCTAAACCTTTCAGAGCTGTCAATTTTTCCACTAACCTGTTATGCACAAAAGTTAAATTTTAGAGTTATGCCACCACTAAAAACAAAAGAAAAAGAGCTTTGAAACCAAATCCACACACAACACAATGTGGTATTCATAGAAATCCATACAAACAAACTAAACTCAAAACATTGGAATGAAAACAACTTCAAATTATGATGCAGAGCATGGATTCACTTTACTCAATTGAGGCACATTTCACAATAATGGGTTCTTCATCTAAAACATCTATATGAGGTTCAAATAGTAAAGAGATTGATGAAAGATAGAGGAATTAAAAAGATACTTGGATGTAGTTGGATTGAAGGCTGTAAACTGTACATGTTTTTTGTGTAGGAGTCATATCACATCCAAAAACATGGCAGAACTATGCAAAGCAGGAGAAATTGGCTTGGAAAATGAAGGCATAAGGGTATAAAGAATCATTTTTCTACCACCATAGTGAAAATTTAGCACTTTCTTTCATTTTTGCATATTGGTTTGATGCTTCAAACGATGCATTTCTTATATTAAAAAGTGCATTACCTTATTGAGCTTCTCTTTATTTTGAGAATAGTTTAATATTCTCTACTTAACAGGGGCAACCACGTGACGATGGAAGCTCATTTGGCCCATCCCCCCCTCACATCACTCTCAATTCCCCATTCCCAATCATATAACATTAATCATTCATTCATCCATTAATAACATATAAAATTCATTCATTAACATATAACATTCATTCTTTTAGTGTTTACATATTATCAAAAATATGGTTGTCATAATATGATTACAATCACTTTTTTCTTTTCTTTTTTGAAGCTAAAAAAAGCTAAAGTGGAGCATCATTTTCTAAATCATCTATCCCCCCTTCAGTTGTTTTTCCCTCTGCTCATGATCTTAATGTATTCCTAGTCGTGTACTGATGACGTGGATGACATTGCAAGGGGGGTCTGCTACAATAACAAAGAAATGTTAAATTGATATGTTTTATTATTATTGTTACAAGTATTTCATTAATTAAAAGAACATTAGAGTGGTTCTCTTTACCTGATGGGGCCACATCATGTTCTTGATCTTCTGTTATAGCCTCATGCCCAAATATCTCCAATGTAATATGATTTAGATGTTTATAAAAAACATCATTTCCTGCAAAAAGATCATGGGATCATTAGTCTAAAAAGATTGATCAATAAGTAAATTTCAATTGGATTATATATAATAATAATTAAAACATTTTAAAGTACCTGGGACCTTCTCTATCTTTATGGGAACAAAATCCTCGGTCACCACAAATTTGATCGGCAATGTTCCTATACTAGTAATACAGGAAGATCTAGGAAATGTTGCTAAAACATCACCAGTACTAGTGGCCTTTGCATCCCTAGGTACATGTCTTGACACATGTTCTAGCATGTGTTCGCTTTCAGAGGGTACACTATCGGCGGATGCCTGCATGGTATGTGTTGCCAACATTTCAGATGAATATATAGGCACAAATGATGGGGTCAAATGACGTGATGTATGTGCAGAAAGATCAAGATGGACACTTGTACCAACCCCTACTCCTCGGGCATCACCTGTAGTACCCTGATCATGGCCAACAACATCATGAGGATGCAAAAAATCCTGTAAAAACAACAAATATTTTAGTTCATGACATAAAAGAGTACAAAATATCAAACCATGAATGAACTTATGTTATAATTAAAGACCTCATGACAACTTACTTGCAAGTTTTGTGCTCTCTCAGTCAATATTTTAACCCTCTCTCTTATCTCATTTGTTTGAGGCACTATGAATAACAACTTAGGATTTCTTCATTGCATTTTTTTTGGATCTTCCTTATCATATCGAGAGGGTTTGCTAAATATGCGATGTCATCATCACATAATAGTGACTGCACCTCCCTATGGATGCTCTCCTCTACTACTGGTGCCTTTCCCTGATCAACCGACTGCAACAAGAATATTAAAAACATTATTGAAATTAACTCAATAAACTTATGAAAAAAACATAATAATAAAATATTTTGCTCATATCTAATTTGTACAATTACAATGAGGTAAACCTGTCAGGTAGAACCGCCTGAAGATGCATCACAATCTATGCTCTGGGTTGGAGCCTTCCCCGTATGATCAATGTCCCACTATGACAAAAATTAAATATATATAAAAAAAAACCAATAGACTTAGGAAAAAAAACCATAATAAAAAGGTATATTGGAGTCATTAATTGGAGGTTGGGTAAAATGGTACATAGTACATACCACCCCCATAGTAATCAAACAGTATTTGTAACTGCTTATTCAAATTGTAATCGATTAGCAACTCTTCCCTCAAGTAGCTATTGATTCTTTATTAGACATACAAATACACCTGGCTTCCATCACGCACTCCCAAATATGCAATTGGGTTGCTTTATTTGTTGACCCAAGTCATGTAAATCGCTTTATAAACCCCGCATTATTCCCCGATGCTTTTGGCCTTCCATCAATGTACATAGCCACTCTTTATTTTGATCCTTATCTTTTAGCTATATATAATTTGTTGACAATACATACCTACGCATACTTCATTAATATCAAACCAGCTGCATCCAATCTTTGTAGTTGTAATAGGGTTCGACATACTCCATCAATTCAGTAACTTTTTCATAACAGACCTTTATGTCGTCCATGCAAAATAGGCCCAAACCATGTAATGACGATGGTGATATGCGATATATCCTCTCGTTGACACAAAAATTAGTGTTTATTGGAGGAAGTTCCTTGGGTACCCATTGTTTCTATAGATGTTTGTACCTTAAAGGCACATCAATGTCGCCTATGCTCTCATCATCATAAGAACATGACCTCTCAGCAAGAAAAAATTCTATTCACACACGAATTTTCTTCTAATCTTTTGACCTCTAGCTGATCTCCCTCTTGCCCTACTACATGTCTTGCTTCTCTTCCTCGACTTCCCTGCTTGAGGAAGACAACATCTAACAAATACCTATTTGGTGGTACCCACACTCATAAGGATGTTGGATGAAGTTCTTTCATGGTGATGTGATCCCAAGGTGACATTATGATTAATCTATCATTTCATCGCTAGAATTTCACAGGTTATAAGGTAATCAAGTCTTGATAGATTGCAATTTATTGTTACTACCATCCAAATGTGTCCATCACAAATCAAATCTACTTAACGTTTTAACTCTCAAACTTTGTAACAAGTGTTAAATGTGACTATGGTCCACCAGCTACACAACCAAGGCCTCAAATGTATTCTCTAATTTTAATCAAAGGAATTTCTCATTCAAGCAATAAACTTGAAGGGAAACACCAAAGAAGTGGTTTATTGGACACCACATGACAAACAAATTTGGCACATTTATCTCCATATGTCTAAGTGGTTAATGGGGAGGGAGTGTGTACTAGGCTTGGTTAAGTCATCATAAGTTTATGCTTTGGAAATAAAAATTGTTTAAGTCATCTTAAATCTTCTATGTCTAATTGCTAGGATACTTTTGGTATGTATTAAGGTAGGATGAGTTGTTGCATCAATGTTCTAGTTCTCTATGACAAGGTTTCAACATATTCAAATAGTGAAAGTTAGTGCTCATAGTCATTTGAAACAACATTTTGATTATGTATGATGGTAGGATTTGATAACTTAAAAGAATTGGCTAGGATGGGATGACCACCATTCTAGGATTGATGAAAGAGCCCAAAGATCCTTTCTCCATGGTATCCAAGTGCACATAGCAGCGGTCTTCTCTTATACAGTTGGACATGATTTAAAGAACTTAGCTAGGAATTATTCATTTAACCTAAGGTTTTCTCATAATGCCATCATTGGAAAAGTATGATCAAATTATTCTATTATGAAGAATTGGTCTATGTGTCTCTAGTAATCACTATAAATGTTTGTAAGGATAAAATGACTAATTACATAAGGTAGGAGAGAATCAACTTTGAGTTCTTCAAATATTATATTCCTCTATTCATAATTTTTAAGGGTTGTGTGTGGAGGAGGTTATCACTACCAATAAGGGAGGAGACCTTTCCTTGCATATGTTTTTGGTGGAGGTATTAAAGAAGAATTGTATGCCTCTATTTCCATTCATTAGATCTAGCTTAGCCTAGCATATACTTGCGCTAAGTCTACAATTGCTTCAGACTCATGCGATGAAGGCTATGTGTGATGAAATCCTAGAACTCAATCAACATGTGGGTAGATTATGGGAGTTTTTCCAAGACCTGAGGCTGGTTGATAAAAATGTGAAGACTAAGCTATTTTTTTTCTATCTTATCTTAGACCATTTTATGAGAATGGGGGTGCCAATATATGAGAAGATCTTTGGAAACTAGGCATGAAAATTGTAGGTTAAAGAGAATGGGGGTGCCAAACTTACAGTACTCATTGTCCCTTGGTCTTCAATTTTCCCTGAGTGCCCTCAACCTCATCCTCAGCGCTGGTATTGACCTTGTTTTCACTCTTCCAAACTCTTCCTTGGTGTTGGTATTGACCTTGTTTTCACTCCTCCAAACTCTTCGTCGGCATTGGTATTGACCTTATTTTAACTCCAAACTCTTCCTCAGAGCTAGTATTGACCTTGTTTTCACTCCTCCAAACTCTTCCTCAGTGCTAGTATTGACCTTTCACTTCTCCAATTTGACAAGCTACAACCTAGTTTTGTTAGGTTTTAAAGTATGTTAATTAAATTGAAAATTATGACACCATTTAGCTAGGTTTTAATATTCTACAATATAGTTGAGTATATATTAGCTATATTTTACATAATAAATAATATAATTATTCGACTTATTATAATTATATATTATATTCTTTAACAAAATTATTAAATACATATAAAATTATTATAATTAATAATTAATAATAAGTATATTTTTATATAATAATAAAAATATACTAATATAATAGTAATATTTAGGATTAAATTATATATAATATAATTATATTTATTATTATATAATAGTATATATAGGTTTCTACCCAATATTTTAGAGATTTTACCATTTTACTATGAATCGGTTTACCATTAAAATGGCAAATAACCTTGTTTTCCAATGACACAATAGTGGTTTCCTGGCATGAGATTTGTTTCAAGCTCAAATCTCACAATATATGTAGCCTATTAGCTAATAGAAAGAGATATAGAAACTAAAAAGATAGATAATGAGAGAAAGAGATGAACTTAGATAGATAGGGAGATATGGTATATATATATACAGAGAGAAACCAAATTTGATTAGTTGCTCTACTAACAATCCGCTGACCTACGCTTCCCAAAGCTATGCCCGCGAAGCTACTTGATTAAAGATATGATAATTCTCCTTTAAAAGTTCTTCAATAAAATCTACTAAAATAACTTAAGGAGACAAAGATAAATATAGGGAAGAAAATATAGAGAGAGAGGGAGATAATGGCAAACATACAAATAGAAAGGGAGACAAAGAGATAGAGAGAGGTAGAGAGATAAAGAGATAAGGATGAATAGATAGAGACATAGGGAGGGTGATTGATCTATCTCTCCCCTGCCGCCTCCCTTATCATCTCTCTGATTTCGACTCTCTTGATTGGTCGATTTTGATCTCTGATCTTTTGTTCTTTGACTTTGTCGCGCGGTGGATCCGGACTTTGATCGATCGATCTGCTGACGACTCTTTGATTCTGAGATTGATGTCGACGCAGCAAGGACTGAGCGCAATGCTGATTGATTGTCGATCTTTTGATTTTGCCTGATCCTTTGATCCGATTCTTTGATCTGATTCTGTTCTCCCCATCTCCATCTCTTTTCTCTTCCCATATATCTCTTATCTCTCCCATCTATCTCTATTCCCATATATTAATCCAGGCTACGTAAGCATACAATAGTATATGTTGGTAAACTATAATAGTGTTTTATTAAACTATAAGTAGATTATTGTCACCACTCTTCATTCAACATGAAATTCCAAATGTAGCAATTATTTTGTTGCTTTTGTCAAGTTTCATTAACCAAGCTATTTAGTGGGTTGAATAAAGTTGTGTTATGACCCTTGGTCTCTTTAAAATAATTAGACAATATTAGCAAGATCAGGAAGGGGAGAAAACTAAACTCCTTCAAAATAGGGGTAGTTGTGGGTTTGTTGGTTTTATTTGTATACTACTTAGTTCCTCTAGGATAAATAATTCACTATAGAAATGAAAGATGTTTGATTATCTACCTAATATTGTTTTGTGTTTTTGAAATGGAAGAGATCTACAACTCTATAGAAATTGCTATATGCTAATGGTCAAATTATTAGACTATTTAGATCATTTTATTAGTTATGTATCCTAACTAATATAGATTAAGCTTTTTCATTTTAATTGACTTCTACATAATAGTTTGTGTTGAAATAATTGTTTCCATTATTTATAGTTTTTACATTGGAATACAAATCATATTTAATTTCATGCCAATATACTTCTTTCATAAAGATATTTTTTTGAAATAAGTTCTTCATAACCCATCTAATCAAATCATAACCTATCAAAAAGGAAATAGGAATTTTCTAAAGAAAATAGCACTTGACCCAATCATAAGGGTATGGCCTTCGCAGAAAGGAGTGATCCACCTTAGCAATAACAACTACCTGATGTAGACCTGGGAGGATCAACTCAACCAACCTATCAACATTCCTTTAAGAGGGTTCCAACAAGTTTAGAATGGCCAATTTAAACAATCCAAACAACTCTCAAAGCTTGAAAAACAACATAAGTCATATTTCACACTTTGACTCCTTGAATCCTTGTAACAGTGCAAACCTAGTTTTTTCCCAATAACTCAAAACTTTCCCAAAACACCAAAGAAACCCTTGATGGTTTTAGACACCCATTTTGGAGTTATTAAACATAATTCAAGGGAAAGTGCAAGTCCTTTGGACCAAATCACCAAAATAACCCTTTCTAGGTTGTGTTGATTAGGCTGATTAGGCCTAATTTACAAAGCAACTAGCCTTTAAACTTGTCATATTCCCATGAAACCTTGGGGAAAAAAATTCTATGCCTCTGTTGGAACTGTAAAATTTTGAAAATTTGATAGTGATTTTGCACTCGTTGATTCCCTAAAGAAAACCTTATCTTGAGTATAATCCATCATAGTCACATATGATCACATCATTCTTGACCATTTGATATCATGAAAAACCTCCAAAATGTAGTATTCAAATAACCCATATCGGCACGAATTTGTGTAGGTATCTCTGATTTATAAATCATTATATTCTCATTTTTAGTATATCGGTGAAAGAACAAAAATGTCACACCGATTGGATTACATAAGAAGATACACATCGGGATGACACGGTCCATGGTCTAACTGATAAAGAGATTTGTCGACAAGACAAGTTCCATCGGGGTGAAATGAAAAGGTCATACCGAGCACATAGGTCTCACTGATGAAGTTCCATTAGCAAGAAACCTGTCTTGTCTCACCAATCAAAGCACAAGGAGTTGTATCGGCCAGACCAATGCCATCGGAGTAAGATCTCTGAGTCAGCCCGAGTGCATTTTTCTCGCCGATGAAATATCATTGGTGAAACACTCATCTTGTCTTGCTGACAAAACAAAGAAACATACTATCACCAAGACAAACACTATCGGAATGAGTTCAAAATGTCCTCCCGACCCACTATGTCACACCGATAAGATTCCATCAGCAGGAGTCTTAGCGACATACTTGAGATTGAAGGAATAATCATCAGGGAGACAAACCACATCGATAAGTCTCACTGATAAGGTTTTATCAGTGAGATATTCATTTTGTCCCATCAACAGAGCATGAGGAAGTATATCGGCGAGACTTATACCATCGGGGTAAGTTCTTAATGTTTACCTGAAATGGTATGTCACGTCGACAAAATGGCATCGGTAGGAGTCTCGGTGACATATTCAAGATCAAAAGAAAAGTCATCGGGGAGACTTGTAACATCGAAGAAACTTAAAGATGTGCTAGTGATACATGATCTCTTGCCTATAAAGATACAGGTAGATGAAAATAGTCATTGGGGTGACTCTTGGCAATACATGTGATCAGATGGATAATATTGGTTAAGAATATTTGATGTTATGTCGATTGAAAAGGCAACTAGTGAATGTTGGTTAGGATCAAATATATGAATCGCTCAGAGTTTGAAAATGTCTTGCCAATCTAATCATGTGATGTGACAGTAAGAAATTCAAAAATCTGCTACACTCGTGCTTAAGCTAAAAAATTAATGGCGCCACAAAGCTTATGTAATTTCATGAATTGAAGGGTAGTAACTGAAGACATCATTGTGGAATTCGTAGTAGAAGAAACAGAAGGGAAACAAAGTGCCATAAAATTTGTTCATAGAAGGA